>OY365810.1:25069976-25180035 GCA_959347315.1 Bimastos eiseni | reverse complement strand
TTTGTTGACTGCCCTTTGCGCAACCCCTCTGACTCGACGCAGCGTTTGTGAACAAGTTGGTACCTTGCGCTTGGCTTTCGAGTGGCGCTGTAGATTTTACGATTCCGATTACCGAAAGGGTATACTCAAAAAACAATTTATGGGTTTCCATTTGCGGTGTATGTTGGACATGGTCGCAGAGTATAGGAGGCCAGTTCAAAAAAAGATATCGGAAATTATTTATGTGAGGTTTGAAACACCCCAACCCCCACAATTAAGGACACCTATGTGATTAGACTTATTACCCCTTCCCTATACACACACTGACACTACATAAGTGAGTTAATATATTATATCCTGCACTTGGCTTTCGAGTAGCCTCTTAGAAAGTTATATTATACGATTGCTTGATTCCCGTTCCAGGAACATCTCACACAGAATTAGGAAACGTTAAGAACTAAGTTGTGATTGTCTACCTTTTGTGGGTCTCTGTTGGTTGTCGCCCATGCTCTTGAGACCGTATCCTATAGCAAGAAGTCAACAATAACACGATCCAGTACATACCATGCAGGCAGCCATTGCCATTCCAAATTTTGGGTTCATATGTATGGACATGGCGATCGGTCACACATGGGTTTCATTTGATAATTTGGCAGAACAGAACTTGGATTTAACTACCACTTGCGAACAATTAGCTTCGATTAGTGTAAATGTTGAAGCTTAACTTATTCGTTTGATGCTCTAGACGTAATTTGGTATATACTTCCCCAAACGGTTTCGTTTGTGTCACAAGTCAAACGGACCTCATTGGACTTAGTTAGCTTAATTATTATAATATATGAATATAGTTTCACAATGATAAACGCAACAGAGTTAACGGCATAAAATAACTTACATGGTTAGACCATTAGAGTGAATATAATTGGATTGCCTATGATGTGCCCTGTTTGAGTTAGACAGGAATTGGTAGATCTAATGGTGGAGTTGGATTACGATGGATCGATAACGACCAATTGAGAGCACATGGGATGACCGACACTGAGCCGTAAACTTTCCTGACAAACTTTTCCGGGAAGTAACCACTTCTGTGTCGATCACAAATTTGTAAAGTGGCATCATGTATTTAATAAGGGGAGTCGTTTGAACAAGCCTACAAGAAATTATTTGCAATTGCTCTATAGAAACCCGTCCGTTCAGCTGTAGATCTTACACAGCTGCTCTTTCGTAGGATTAGTCTTCCGCTGCCCTTCCACTTGCTCTGCGCCTGAAGGACCCTTTCGTCCCAGTCGAGAACTCTCTGGCTTCCACCTCCACTCTTGTCAATCTCGCGGTGGTCCCAGCTCTTCTGAACGTCCTCCAGCAACAGGTAGTTGTCGACATTCTCGTCTGCCTTGAAGGCCTTCATCAAGACCTACAGCAGGTCAAGGAAAACAGGATATATGTCTTTATTGACTACGATCATTTCAAACACAGTATGGCATGTAACACTTGCTCCAAACTAGCCCTGATTATAAAAGTCCTCCCTCTCTCTCCCTCTCCCTCTCTCTCCCTCTCTCTGTCTGTCTCTCTCTCTGTTTTTCTGTCTGTCTGTCTGTCTGTCTGTCTGTCTCTCTCTATATATATAGAAATATATATAGAAAGCATGATTTTCTTTCTGGCATAGACGTTGCTTATGGGTGATGTAAACATTGCAACTGTCAATTGGGATCTTCGTTTCTATTGAAGACAAGTCTATAGGCCTACACACCTTTACCCATGCAGTGTACTTCGCTGCAACCGCAGTAGTGTGACTATGGCCCTGCAAAGCCATGAACTTGCAGGTCCAAGTGTAAACTGTAGGATTCCGCTCAGAGCTGACTTGATATTTAAAAATCTTCCCATACGTTTTACTAATTAAATAAGTTATAAATTTAACTGTAATTTATAAATTACAACAGTCTACCTGTTGTATTGTTTCCATGGCAGTAGTTTCCTGAGTTGCCTTGACGACAACGTAATCATCAACCGACGGAACGTTGACGAAGAGTAAACGTTGCTTAGGTTTTGCCGAATTCTCAAACACCTGCTTCCAAAGACATGTATAGTCACGTTTACTCGATCTAAAACCCTGTCGTACATTCGCACTATGTATACATTGTATAGGCAATAAGTAGCAGGCCTAAGCATAGCTAGGCCTACATCTAGTCATAATGAAGCATCGGTACAGATGCGGATATCCCGGAGGGATTGAAGGGGTCTGGTGAACAAGTCCCCCACCTTTTACAGAGAGGAGACACGTTATACGTTTGTCCCCCACACTTTCTACCCCTCTCATTGGGTGTCCCCCACCTGTCAAACGAGATCGCCGCCTCTGGGCCAATACATGTACTATCAGCTATGACTTCGCCACCATTATAGGCTACCTATTATCTATGGTCAGTCGATCACTCCAAAGACCCGCGTCGGATGTCCTCTGCACGCCGAAGCGTCGCCGATACAGAACGAGGCCTACTCTCTATTAATTATAAGCCAATTAATCATAATTAATGCATAATTCGCTGAGCTGAATAGGCATTCGGCGGCATTGCCTCGCATGGCTAATTAGTTTTTGCCGTAGCAGAGTTTCGTGTGGCGCCAAAACTAAGTTGCTGATGTAAGTTGATGCTGATGCCCTAGTCGATTTTTCCAATTTAAGCCCATAGGCGATTGGTCTCCGTCTTAGGTTAGCATTCTTGGTCATTTGCCGTATATCAGAGCAATTTATTTGATATTTGTCTGTTATTATCGATTAGAGACACCGGTGTTTAGGCCCTATATACGCGACTGTTATCGATTTATGACGTGTTGGCCATTTATGTATACATGTTGCTGTGGGCAAAAAAATGCATTTGCAACGGAACCAGACATTTCAAAATTTGCTTTCACAAATTTCAAGGTTTTAGAACAATCTAATAACTATGTGGTCGGCCACATATAGTCACTGTTTATCTACAATTCCCAGTAAAAGTAGGTCTACATCATTCAAACGGAACGTTAATCTAGGTCTACTTGTCTTAAAGTATTTACCTATCGTATGCTGTATGTAATTTATAGTGTGATATTCTCAGTCTGTAGCCAAGGACCGAACCCGCAAAAGTTCAGACTGGCCGGTAAAACTGTTTCTGGACCACTATTAAGATTAGTATTTTTCAGCAAAAAAATTAATGTTTTAAGCGTGGTATTCCGTTTTAGCGTCTTAATAAATTTAATTGTTTATAAAAAAAGAGCATCGGTCTTGGTCTTGGTCTTGGACCACCCGGTCTTGGACCTCTCGGTCTTGGTCTCGAGTCCAACAATGCCTAGGCCTACCGATATTTCCTAAAATCATAATTGAAGTTGTCTCCAAACTTCTAAGGCGCCACTCGAAATCCAAGCGCAGGGCACCAGCTTATTAACGAGCGTTGCGTCAAGTCTTTAAAAGGAGATGTCCAAAGGGTAGTCCGAGTCCGGTTTTCAGAGGGCCAGAGGAAGCAGAGTAGCTGTTAAAGCTGGTTTGTTTAGGTCGAGAATTATTTGGTTTGGCTCCTCGACCACGAAAACTTATCTGTTATGAAGGTAATTCTTTATAGAGGACAAGACTTCATCGACTTAAATAACCCTTAGGCCTATAGTTCGTTCATCCTAATCATCATAATAGTTGACCGCAGGCGACTTTTGATGATGCACACTGCACTGCCTGCTGTCCTCATCATTCCTACGTGGAATACATAGAGGATCATTGGTAGAGTGAACAAGGTATCCAGTACAATTGTAGGTCATGACATTCAGATAGTTGAAAGCATCCCTGTAGAGGTTCTATAGATATGTTGCCATGTAGATAAGACTTTGTAAATTCGCTTCCATCGTCGGCTTCTTCTTCATCATGATCAAGAGCATATTTCAGCGCTCCGTATACGATTAGTCTTACGCTACACATGCCGTAGCGTGACTTATTAGACAGTGGCAAAGAGTGTTGTGTGTTTGTAGCATCTGCTGCTTACAATGGACTTTCAACTAACAGAATTCATCGCATAAATCACCGCACTCAAGCACCACAGCATAGGGATTGACTACTTCATCCTGTTATTTGAGAGGAAAATGTCTTAGCAGCCTTAGACCGTCAACTAAGCAGATTGGCTAACACCAATCCAAAGACAGTCATAGCCTTAACTGTCTGGTTAGTAACCTGAAACGCTTTTGTACAGACAGTCATGGTATTTCAGAAGCTTCATTTTGGCACCACACGTGATCAGTACATACACATAACTGTTAAACAAATTAATAGACATGCAAGGCAAAAAGCTCAGCCCTCGCTCTCTCTCGCTCTTTCTCTCTCTCACACACACACACACACGCACCACAGCAAGTTATATAATTATATGCTCACATAAAACCTGTTCACATAACATAAGCTCTTCAAAAAAACCGGTCACACACTATGTTTACGATTACTTCCAATAGCTCATGACAAACCAATGTCTTCCCCTCATATGTTGTTGCATGTAGTAGGCGTGTATTTAGAGATGTACTGTCAATCGGCTGTCTGGCAGATGGTTGAATGAAATATTGACAAACTTTATGTGGGCAAACTAGAAAACGGTAATCCATACTCAGTGCCTTTGAGCAGAGACATAGCAGAGGTGCTACATAAATATTGACTGATTGAACGATGCATTTATTTTTTACACATTACTAGAACTAAATTGTGCTTAAGATGAAGTTGAAGTTCTGAATAGTATTGTACAACTCTCCAATAACTTATTCAGTGGTAATCAACTCCTGCAGTTCGGGTTTCAACAAATATGATTATAACATATATATAGAATAACTAACTGATCAACAACTTAATTAACTACGTGTCCAGTACTAGAAACCGATAATCTGACATGCTGAGAACACCAGTTCATCAAATATATTCAATACTTAAGATTCAATAAATGAAATTAAAGTATAGGAATGATAGAAATCTTCTTCTAAACGTTTGCTGCAAGAAATGAATTAATAATTCAATGCTAAACATTCTGATCAACAAATAAATAAAAAATTAAAGCAATCAAACAACTTCTTCCGGGTAAACCCAAAAGCAACGAGACAAACTGTTTATCTATGTAGAGATTGAATCTCTGACTAGAATTAATCAACATAAATTCTTTTTACATTTTACATCACATTTTTTCCCTTTGTTAATCTCATGAAAAGTGTATAAAGATGGACTACAGAAAGTTGTGGCATGTGCATCACTTTGGCCTGTGTCGTGCAATTTCTAGGACCGTTGTAAAGGGAAATGCGACAAAAAATACTCCATGATGAACAAAGAATGAAGAATTGGTAGATGTGCATCCGTTGTGAAAGCCATGCGAACAGAGTTCACAACAGCATTCTGGAATTTCTTGAGCACTAGCAGCTTTGGATGTCTTCAAATCACAACCAGAGATATCTGAATCATGAACATTGGACAATCTCTGGTTTAGAAGGTCCTTCGAAGAGTCACCCACCCATGGCCTGTCACCCATCTGGGCCCTGTCATCCATCTGGGCCCTGTCACCCATCTGGGTCCTGTCACCCATTTGGGCCCTGTCACCCATCTGGGCCACGTCCCCCATCTGGGCCATACCACTCGGTGACAAGCTCACGGCACCCTTATCACTGGTTCGTTTGCAACAAACATGTGATGTACTGCCCTGTTTCATATCAGGTACGTTGCTCACCGGTATTGGGAATTTTTGTTCAGTCTCTGACTTTCCCAAAGACTCATACTCAGCACTGGACCCTGAATTTGAAGGCTGGTCATGCTGACACTTGTAACTGCTCCAAATGTTCTCTGCACAACAAAGAATAGCTGCAGACTGTCCATAGGAATGACTATTTTCATTTGGAATGGTAGCTGACTTCTTGTCAAGCGCACTCCTTTTCCCACAATTTAAGCCAGCAGCCGAGTCGTCCGTTACACAGCACGCGGAAGATGACAAACGACAGTTATCGTACTTCTCCAGATTTTGAGGAATGCTTCTCTTGACCAGTGGGTTGCAATTATCGCTGCCCAAAGCAGAGGTGTTATCGTGAACACTGTGACCAAGTGATGACCTACCTGGCAATAATAACTTTTTTTCTGAATTTGCTACCCCATTGGCACAGTTTTGGTTTAGTAATTCAAAGCTTTTCCAGAATGCAAAGGCATCTTGTTTCTTTAGCCGCCGTCGTCGGCTATTCAGCTCACTGTTTACTTCCTGGAGTTTAGGAACCTTAATAGACTGTTTTTTAATCATAAAATCAGAGATGTTTGATGAGTCACAAGCGCCTGTTGAATCGACAAAGTCTAAACTGTCTTCATCCACAGCACACTGTCTCTTCAATCTCTGTTGACGCCGGGCCAAGCACTCGCTCTTATCCACCTGAATTTTAACAGCAGAGGAAGCAGCTCCATAATTGGAGTCCTTCTCCAAAGGATGCTTCTTCTCAATCTTTGCATGCACTCCATTATGTGATTTACTGACAAATGATCTCTCAAACTTCCCCTTGGAGTTCATTTCATCAGCAATGTGAATATCAACAAGACTACTTCCAGCATTTCCTGAACATTCAGGAAGCCTAGGATCCTTTTCAATGCACCCACTCACACTTTTCATATGCAAGTTACTCTCTTGTGGCTTTGAAGATATAGATTCATAGAGATCTCGCAACAGTTTCACCCTGTTGTTAGCAGGGACATTCTGCTCAGGAGTTTTGTAGCTCTTTGTTAGGGAAAATCGTCCAATTCTGGGCTTGTCACAACTTTGAACAACAGACGTCATAATTTTCCGAACAGCAATTTTCCCTTCTTGCTTGCCACAGCTTCCATGTATCCTGTAAGAACCAGAAATTGTTTGTTTGGATTGATTACCAGGTTCTTCACTCTGGATTTGTAAAGGTTCAATAATGTGCTTCTTACAGTCTGCTGCTGTGCTCATATCACTAATTGGTGTGTTCATATTGTGTGCCTTGTTATCCATTCGGGTGTTGCATGTAATCTTGTCCTGTTCTTTTTCATTTAAACAATAGTTCTGTCCTTGCAAAGCTTGCTTCTCTTTGGTAGAGATCGTAAACATCTGCTCAAGCAGATCTTCTTCTTGTATCTGAGGTTCGAAAGCTGGCTTCAGCCGATCTTTTGCTTGAGAGTTCAGCTTCTGAAAGTTCCCTGATATCTGTCCCTTGGTGCCTCTGATGGATTTGTCCAGCTGTGAAACAACATTCGAGATATTGTCTTGACTAAACACGTTCTGGAAGTTAGATTTCAACATTTTTGACTTACAGAATCCTTTCACTAACTGAGTTTCTGCTTCACTACTGACTCTGCAACTGCTTCCAAGAATGCTTGGCTCAGGACTTTTGTTTTTTGTACTTGTCTGCCGAGTGCCTTCTTGAGTATGCTTTTGGAAATCTGTGCCTTTATCGATTTGCTCAAGATTCCCTATTACTACACTATGCTGATAACTGCCAGTTTGATCTCGCTGCTCACTCAGACTTTCTTTGACAGCACTAACATTGCAGATTTTTTTTTTTAGGTCAGACATTAAAATTTCACTTTGCACACAGCGGCCATCAGTCTGTTCCCATAGCTCTGTTATTTGGCTGATTGGTTCCCTATTCTGCTTTAAAACCTCCTTGTCACTGTCTTGTTCATTCCACTGCCTATGCAAATCCTGCTCCTTGCTACATGATTGTCCATTATACATTTTTAAATCATCTATCTGAATTATCTCTTTTCTATGGACATTCTCTCTGTCCCTCGGTTGATTCAGATCTTTGTAATTTGGGAGCTTTTCAGTTGTCTCATCAAAACTCTGTTCCTGAATGCACAGTGTATGTTGATGCTGGTTCTTTACAATCTTTTCTTGACCGAGACTGGCTTCATTTCCACTATACCTCAGCAAATTGTGCTCCGAAATATCAGTTATGCTATTCAGTATATCTTGTTGAATACAGAACTCTTGATCATACACACGTACATCTGGTTCCTGAATGAATAATTCTGGTTCCTGAGAACATAATTCGGTTTCTTGAATATCCAAATCTGTCACTTCACTGAAGATATATAAATCTATCTCTTCATTCAAGGCTTCAGTTTCCTCCCAAATTACATTTTCAGCTTGAACGTCACTAGCATCATGCTGTGCACTGAATTCTGGTTTCATCAGATAGGAGGTTGATTGCTGCATAACATGTGAAACATTCTGCTTTCTCAAATCTGGTTTCGTAACAAATAATTCTAGGTTATCGATTATATCTCTCTGTCTCCTGGGCCTGGGAACCAATTCCACGTCATCATTGGCAACATCGTGTTTCTTTGCATCATTTTCTCTCATTTCAGTAACATCAGTTTGCCTCTTTGGATATGGTTCATCATTATTTATTACATCATTTTGGATCTTGCAACCTAGTTCTTGCACACAAGGAACATTTTCCTGTCTGTAAAACTCCAGGTTATGAACAGCAACTCCATCATTCTGGCTGTTAAAATCTGGATCCTGAAAAGCAACCCTATCTTGAAAAGCAATCCCATCAGTATACATCTCTGAATCTAGCTTTTGAGGAAGAATCTGCCCCTCAGAACCTTGTTCTTTGGTCTCATCAAGCAGAACTCTCAATTTGTGCTGTTTAATGAAACCTATTTCATTGCAGTCTGTGAAAATTGAGCAATCTTTGAGGTCACCATGCCTCTGTCTCATGTCAAAAACATCTTCATCAACCATATTATATTCATCATCAATAGTTTCTGCTGACTGTTCAAAAGATTTATGCTCAGAGTTGATTGTGTCACAGGTTCTACTTGCTGCAGCATCCTTATACCTGTCAATAAGAACACCTGCAGCAGTATCTAAGTTCTCAAAACATTCACCAGGTAATTTTACAACTTGAAATTCAGCATTGTTGTTTCGAGTGACCGACTGAGAAGGATTTTCTTCTTTGACTGGTTTTGAAGCTTGGCCATAACCGCCATAGACTTCTTCGTCTTCAAAGATTCTTTGCTCAACAGCCTTTATGTTTCGATTTTCCTCTGGTTCTGACTCGTCGTAACTTTCCGACTCATCATTTGACCACTCATAGCTGACATCAGAGAATTTAAATTCCCTGGTTGGTATTGTGGGACCACTCGGTGATTCTGTCGAGATGAGTTTCGTCTTATTTGGCAAACTGTGACATCGTGTTTGGCTTTCATCCATTTCTTTTGTGTCAATGGCAGCAGATGATGATGACTCGTGGAGGTCGCTTACAAAGCTACGATTGGAAAAAGAGGACTCCGGTGACGTCAGGTGCTTGTGTTTCATCATAACCGGAGTACCTTTTCCACCAGAAGATGAATCTTCCCAGACAATTTCTCTACTCTTGCCATCATTTAACTTCTTAGGCTTCTGCGTCTTCTTGTAGGCATTTCTCAGCGCTACGAATTTCCGCAACCCTACAAGCGAAGACTTGTTTAGACTGGGTTCTGCTTCCTCTGCCTTATTCAAATTGTTCTTCAGATCGACAGAAGAACAACTTTTCACGAGTGATTTAATTGCATTCGGCTCGGTGTAAGACGTTCTGGTCGCGGCATTAGGCTTCAGTTTATCAAGCAGATTAACATGAGAGAAAATCTTCGAGTCCAAAGAGGTTCTCCTTTCGTCAGCATGAGATGTGTTCTCTCCAGGAGAGTTACGCGTTTCCACATTCTTCAAAGGCACATCTTGCTTTATAATAGGCAACACTTTTGGGCGTTTTTTTGCAAGGCTTAATGAAGAGTCATGGATCGAAGATTTCTTCTAAAATTTTCACACATGAAACAGTAACTTAAAGGAAAACAAAACTCAAAACCAACCACTCACGAATGCCATCGACAAAAATAGTTAAAAGTAATATATATATATATTAACCATAACAAAATCAACATGATAAACAAAAATTAAAATATAAATGAAAAATACTCATTTTAAATGTTACATAATAAATTAACAAAATGTAAATAAAACTCCCCAAAACAACTTTTTTCTAAAAAAAACATGTTCATCTTAAAGGCATTTAAGAAAAACAGTTAACTACAAGCTATCACAAAAAACAGAAACAGTGAAAAAGATTTAACTTGAATGAACAATAAACCAAAATAAGTCAAATTTAATTTTAAAACAACAACAACAGAAATTAATTATGAACCAAATATAAATATATATCAGCAGAAAATAAATTATAGCATCTAGTATCTGTAAAATAAAGACAAGGAGGTGAATTTTGCTTTGGAAACAATGCAATCAATTCCCACCTCTTTTTCCAGTTTCCCTCTATCGCCAACATCTTTTGTTTTAACAAGAACACCTCGAATGACCTTGCGTCCATTCTGCCTCTCTTCCAGAGGTGGAATGGTGACTGGAGATGAAATATTATCCACTGGAATATCCTCATCCAAATACGAGTAGATGAATAGCATGGACAGCTCCAGTGGCTGATTACTCATTGACCTCAGCGGCAAATGACGATAACCTTTTTAAAGATATATAAAACAACCTCAAAATTAATACCGTGACAACAGATGAATAGGAACAGAATAAAAATGTACTGTAACAAGCAACTTAAAAAAAGTAAAGGACGAACAATTAGAAAAACGATTTAAAGTGAAACAGAAACAATTGAAAAGCAATTTAAAGTGAAACAGAAACAATTAAAAAAACAAGAAGAAAGTCCACATGAAGTGATGTCAGTATCGAAATTGAATTCAGGGATTAACTTTGTTTTTAGAGGAGTAGACTAATGTGTTATGCTGTGGGTTTTGTATTTTGACCTCAAAACCACATCAAACTTGTTTAATGAAACAAAATTAGACAATACAATGAAGTTGTTCTGCATAAAACTATAATTATTACACATTTCCACAGAGCAATAGTATTACAATTCGAAAGGCAAGAAAGATCTGTCCGGAGATAGCCAATGACATTACATAAAATTCACATAATATTATTTCTGTACCCCCAAAAGCCCTATTCTAAGGTTGTGATAAAAATTATATTATCGACATCATTATTATAACAAAACTTTCCCAATGTAAAAATGAACCCTAAGAGATTTATTATTACATTTAATATAATATAATATTTAAAATGATTATCTTTTACCTGGTCTCAGACTTTTGACAGGTACCACTCTCTGTGAAGTCATATGGCTGCTGGCAGTATCAGTGACGGTAAACCGGAGAAAGGCCAAGTCTTGGAAAACAATCTGCTCCAGCAAAGCACATTTTCATATTATTCATCAAAACAAAAAACTAAACAAAAACAAACCTAGGTTTCTACAGAAGCCCAATGGTGACATACGATTATTTTTATTTATCTAGTGCGCACTAGATGGTATCTAGTGCGCACTAGAAAACTATCTAGTGCGCACTAGATAATTTTATAGTGCGCACTAGATACTATCTAGTGCACACTAGATAAATCTATATGGCCGACATAAATTAATGCCAAGAATATCTTGGTCAAAATCTCTTTTTAGGCTTAGAAAACAATATAGTGGCTCCGAAATCTGGTCCTATTGTTCTTCCTACATAGGCAATATTATTCTATCCTTCATACAGTCCTCTTGTCATTATTTTATTTATACTAGTGGTGAGATGTGATATGGTGGCGTCATGTTCCATGTCTTTGTCGCAGGCTTTAATCTACCTAAAGCTACTGTCTTGTAACCTTGTACAAAGCGCTCGGCCAAAGTTGCCTGTGAGCACTTCTGAACACTTTTTAGGTATGGCATTATTGAAGTGCAGTTATATTGTGGAGTATTAACACATGGCCACTCCATAAACTCTACATGTGGTTCAATAAAGAGAGCTCCGTTGGAACGAGGGACACGAAGCTTGAAAGTCGTACAGCAGACACAATTTTCATTGGCGTCAACCCTAAACCTTCTATTTTTTACCAAGTAAATGCCATAATAAGCAAATACTGATAGTTATACGCTTACTAAAATGTAGTAAGCCTATAACCTTCACTATTTGTTTATTATATCATTGTTATTGTTTTCTAAGCTTAAAAGGAGATTTTCACAAGTCTAATCTTGGCATTGATTTATGTCAGCCATTTTGCATAGATTTATCTAGTGCACACTAGAAAATTATCTAGTGGGCACTAGATACTATCTAGTGTGCACTAGAAAACTATCTAAGGCGCACTAGGTAAATAAAAATAATCGTATGTCACCGTTGGGCTTCCGTAGTTTCTCATGTTGTACACAATTTAGACCTTCAGCAGTTGAATTATGGAATTTGCTTTCACTGTAAGGAATACATGAACAAATAACCAATCGAATTACCAGAGTTTATATAATGCCACTTCAAATCCATACTCTGAGGTGCTCCCAAACTCGGCCAGGCGGAAAACGTAGTCCTAAGCAGTGAATGGAATTGAACAAGCCCACCAAGAGAGGAGCGGGGCAGAGGCCCAACAAATTTTAGGGACCTGGGTTGGGCCCGCAATCAATTTATAAAAAATATTATAATTTGTGAAACAAAATTTATGATTTATGCCTTGTTAAATATAATATTACTGACATTAAACAACAGTTTAAACTCAAGGATCTGAATGTTACTGTACTTATTATTTTTTCCTATACAACATGCTCATTTCCATCTAAGAGACCTGTGACTGATCTGCCCATGGGCCCAGAATTTCTCTGCCTAGTGTCCCAGAGTTTCTATGCCCAGGGGCCCGGAATTTCTCTGCCTAGAGTCCCAGAGTTTCTCGTCCCAAGGGCCCGGAATTTCTCTGCCTAGAGTCCCAGAGTTTCTCGTCCCAAGGGCCCGGAATTTCTCTGCCTAGAGTCCCAGAGTTTCTCGTTCCAAGGGCCAGGAATTTCTGTCGACAGGCCTGGAACTGAGACCAGGTAGAGCTCGGGACGTCTTGGCAAAATATTATAGTCAGAGGTAGCTCATTTCATGTGCCACCAAAGAATACAGACAAAACAATAACAATTGTTGAGTAACAGGTCTCGATGAAAAATTTATTTACCTGAAATATATAGACTTCATTCCAAATTGGATTGACCGCATTTCTTGTCACAATCTTTGATTTGTGTTTTGGACAGTTGGCTGTAACCCCAATAAGTTGAATCTCAACTTGTGGACTTGCCTGGTGGCTGTTGGGACAGACATGTTGTCCAGATATCAACTGAAAACACAAACTATAGTATTAAAAACATATGGTATGCTAAGGTGATAGACTGAGATCTAAATTGTATGTAGTATGGTCTAATTGGTGAGGTGGATACTCACACTGCTGGCACTGATCGACTATCTCAGTTGATCAAATTGATGAAAATGAACAGGGTCAAGGCAATATGGAAAAACATGAACATACATAAATAAAAGAATAACAATGACCATCATGGTCAGTGGTGACAAGAAGATGGAACAAGAAAAACAGCTTGGTAACCTTGGAATTACAACAAAGGACCTGCAAACTGAGATCCGAATAGTTTTCTTACTTTAAGCCTAGCTATTTTACCACTGTTAGATAAAATAAAACTAGAGCTAAAGTATGGAACAAAGTCTCAAATGCGGTGCGACATTCAAGAGCTGAAGAAATGAACTCTAAAAGCTTTGATGCTGGATGTGTATAGTTATTCAAAATAAGGATCTGGACACATTTAGAGTAAGTACTTGGATTATTTCTGAAACAGGCTAACAGACTGTAAAGTGGGATTCTGCTTATTAACTTACGTAATGATAAAATAGGGCAGGAACAGCACAAGCATAGATCTAAGAACAGGCTGGGACATAATTCATGAAGAAACAGAAGAACAAGTTGATGCAAGACAAGTAAGAGACAAAGTAGAACAGAGAAGACTGGCATTTTACAACTCTTGGACCTGATTAATCCTCCAACGATGAGCTGAATAGGTTTTCCATATATATCAATACCTGCTTGTTGTCACAGGGTTAAAGGCCCAGCACAAAAATGTTACAACACTGTGACATGCTGTAATGTAACAATGCATTGTGAGGTAACTTAATTTATTCTAGAATTCATTTCAACGACTGTCATTCAAACATGTCACCATGTTAAAAACCGTGTCACCATAACCTAGTATGTACTAAGTGCAGCAAAAAAAACTGCTAGGAATATCTTGCAAGAGCAATTAATCTTTTGAACATCTATCTAATGTCAAGATTCATTCATTCATTTCAAATACTTATATAGCACCTCTTCAAGGTTACTACTCAAAAGTGCAAAGGTGCATTCATGATTGTAAAATCCATCCTTCATGAAAAGCATTTTTCATCTCACTTGAATCGTCAACGTTGCTGGTGGTGTTGATGCGTCCTTTTCAAATGGATTAAATCTGTTGTACTGTGGATGAGTCTTGTCCCACATGATGCGAGGTTTCAGGACATACCCACTTCGTCCATTTTGCTCGAACATTGAACAGTTTATGTGTAGCCAAGAATCTGAAAAATTATGGGAAAAAAATTGCATGAAAATGAACATTTAACTACACTGTTCTGATGTATCAGAATATGGCCCAGACACTGACGATGTACTCATTCTATGCCAGAATTCACTACAGAGCAAATAGTTGGACAGAAACATCAACCCAAACACGAATAGATACCCAACTAAGCAATAGACTATCATGATTTCCAAATAAAGTGAGATAAAAATGGTCACTCATTACAGACTTATAGCATAAATAAATAATGAAAAATGCATAAAAATAATAAGTATTAACAGTTAGAGTTACAGTTCTTTCATCTGCAACAGACAAAGATTTGGTTTCATGAAGGTTTTGTTCACTTCATGCAATGGATCGCTAAGGACAGCAAGTCTTGCAATGCGCTGTTCTCTGTGCAGGTCAACTTGATTTATCCACTGCCAGCTCTACGACTAACGGGCACAACATCAGTGCTTCCCTTACATTGCACCAGTGGGACATTATTAAAGCTTAACATTCTTTACTTAACCAAGTTAACAAACTGCCTCTGCACGACTCAAGTGGATGCAACAGTTGCTCCATATTACACATAGCATGAAATTTATTGTTACTAATATGTATTACCTTCGGTCTGGTAGTTGAGGGCAGCCAACTGCACACCACATGCCCAGAGAGGAACCGGGTTGAAGTTGGAAGAGTCGATTCTCATTCCAGCCGGGTAGACTCTCATCAGGTGTCTCTCTGTATGAGTGCACTTGGGTTAAGGGCAACAATCATGATCACACAAAAAATGCATTTATAACTACTACACAAATTGAGATCAGTCAATCACAACAAAGAAGTGATCATAAACAACTTCTGTTGCCCCAGAGTCTACTGCCAAACAAATGTAACCATATATATATATAATATATATATTTACATATATAAATATATATATATATATATATATTTGAAATTCTTGAATTCTTTGTCAGTCACTGTGTAGGGACCTTGAGCAAGTCCTTCACACACAAATACTTTGCAGTATAACTGCAATTGTGCTGTCAAGGCGTGTGGACTTTTGAGCAAAAGATGTTGGAAGACGGGTGATATCAAATTTCAAGAATTTCAATATATATATATATATCCAGATATTTATATAGTTCCATTTGGGATCCTCAAATAGGAGGTATGTAGACGTCTGAAAATTGAATGTACACTTAAATCACGACCAATGTCAAGCTAAACTTTCAGAACTGATGAGTAACGTCACTGGCATCTTTTGGGTTGGCATAAAAATGAATGTAGTGATCGCCGGTTTCCTTATCATAAACGTAATCTCAAAACTTCTAAAGCGCCCATCAAAAACAAAGCGCGAGTCACCAGCTTATTCATGAGTGCTGCGTTGAATCAGAGGAGTTATCCAATGGGTAGTCCAGAGGGGTCAGAGTAGCTGTTAAAGTAGATGCCATTTAGGGCAAAGGTTGAGAGGTATAAAATCAGTGGTATTTGACATTTTCTGGTAATTCTGCACACAGAATCAGCAAATAATATTAATACTGAGCTCAAAATTTCTGTACAAATTACTTTGCAAAGCTCTTTTACACTGAACAAAGGATATTTTACAATGGCAGCAGGTTGCTTTCTAAAAGTTTGCTTTGCTTTTTTGTCGTTTAGTGATGAGATGTGATAGCAGCTTGGATATTCGCTTTCTTCAGATTTGTTTTTCGTCAGGCCACCCGATGATGGAGCCGTGGCAGAATCACTACCATCTAGAAACAGAGAGACAAACATTCGAATGCTGCACTGGCATCACCAAATACTGCTTGAGTGAGAGTCTGCATGAAGTTGGTCTGACAATTAAGTTTGCAAAGCAACAAATGGGACAGTAACTGTTTGCATCTGTGTATGATAGTGGGCAATTTTCCTGTGTTGATAATTGAAGAGAGGCACCAGCAGATCTCCACAGGCGGTAAATTACTGGATTATTCATAATTCTATGAGTTAACTTACCAACAGACCCTGACAAAGGAGTGCTGCTTGAATGAAGAATGCTCTTACGAGAGACCGTCTTATTTGGCTTGGATGATGAAGCCATGGCCATGGAAGGTGCAGCTGGAGCTGAAAGAAACATAACAGATGCAAGCAACTGGATTAGTTGGGAAAAGTTACAAAGGATGGGGCTTTAGGACTGAATAATGCCACAAGTCATGTTGATGTCACTGAGACAAATGTGCAAACATTTATCTCGATATGTCCCCAAAATCCTTATCAATTAGCATCTTCCAAAGATAGTTGTAGATAAAATGTGTTTCTGACGAAATTGACATAAAAATCGCCAATATTGAAAAAAACACAACTCCAAGGTTGCACAGATAATACAAAACAAGTGACTGCATGGATTGCAACAAGTGACAATTTTATAGGCAATGAGCAACTGAGCTGTCATATTAAATATCTAAATACTGGGAACAAAATAAAAGCACAATTTGGATGAATGATTTTCCCTTAGACTGATACATTAAAACTTAATTATCTTTGTAAATAAACGTCACAGTTTTGGTAACTGTTCATCAGCCATGTCACTTATCGTGCGGCACTTTTCATGACACACTTCAGTATACCATTTACATAATCACCAATCCTAGTTACAATGTCAAAGTGCCAAAGTTGCTGGTGGTATAATGGCTCATTTCCATATCAATAAACACTGGTCAGCCTCTAACATCATTTTTTATTCTGGACCATCTTCATAAATAAACAATGCCCAATCACAGTGTACTTGTCATAATATTTTAAAGCAGCATAATATTGTGGTAAAAGATGCTTACTACTATATCATATTTTGTGCCCACGATAACCAAGTAACAATCTATTAACAAAATCTGAACATATGGATCAAAATACGCTAGAAAAAACTCAAATATAACACATATGCTGAGTTGTAAAAAATTCCTGTAATAGTGAAATGTTAATCAACTGGATTCAAACCTCTGAACTTGACGGCCTGTGTGTAGATGACAAGGTCGGACAATTCCTGAGCCAAGTCCACCTTCTTCCGTTTTCCACCCTTCGGAGTGTTCTCGATCTCACGGTCACTGCTGTTCAGCCACTCCATATTGGCTGGATCACTCTTTGGTCGCAGTTTAATGTCAACTCCTGAGCTACTGAAGCACATCAACAGTACACAGTGCAAACAAAACATCACAAATACCTGTATGTCTGTCTGTCTGCCATCTTTAAATGCTGTGTGCGTCTGCCTGTCTTTCCTTGTCTATATCACACAAACATCAGTTACTGACAAACACAATGATGGATTTGTTACCAATCTAGATGAATAGATATACCAAATCAACAACTTTCAAAAACAAGATTCAATTCAACTTTCTGGGTTATATTTATAGGCACCTCAAAATGGCATGGCACCCACGACAAAGAGCAAGTGGTGGTGAAGGATCCCTATTAATTGTTAATGAAAAATGTGTCAGAATAGGCCATATACAGTTGCTATAGAAAAATGTTTACATTTACACTGAATAATTTCAGCTATAAAGATGAAAATGTTGGCGGTATGAAAATGTTCAGAAAATTTGTTTGTTCAAATTTCTAGATCAATGTGACTATTTTCAGTACACAAGCAACGTTAAATTTCTATATTTGGACATTTTTAGCTTCAAATTTGATATAATAACAACTGCCATTTGCATTCACATCACCTGAAGGCAGTGCTAATTTTAATATGTAAATCAGGTGCATTAGTAATAATAATTATAAGCATGGCCTTGGCGGCGCGCTCATCAAATGGAACACTTCCAATCGGGTGGACCAACTAAAAAACAATTGTAGGGGCGAAGCAGCGCACCTGCCGAGTTCAAAATTTAATTCCAGCCACAGCTGGACTGCAAGGCTCAAAAACATTTTCAGTTTTAAGAGAACTCGACATAGCACGTACTTTGCATCGTCATACGAAACACTTCGTGAGCTTGCTCTTGTGTCCTGTACACTGTCCTTCGACTCTTTCGAGTCCTTCGTGCGGTCCGACGAGGACCTGTACTGGCTTCCCAGCTTTACAATTTCCTTAGTGCTTTCTGTGGGTCGCCCTGCATCCTCCAATCCATACTGACTGCCAGTGCTTGATTTGGCAGCAGCAGAAGCAGCAGCAGCGGCAGCCGTAGAACTGTTGAGGATGCTGCTCAGCCACATCGATGCTTTCTCCTGCTTTGACAGAACCTTCTGGTTCTTCGAGTGGATTGGTCGAATGAGATTCGCCTCAGAAGGACAATGGCTGCCAGAACTCGTTCCATACACTGTTTTATCACCTGTTACCTGACATTCAAATATTAGAAAAATCATCACATAACATAATATGAATATTAATTGCTACAAAATAAATACAATAAAGAACAGCAACATATATAAATGGAAAATTGGGACACAAAAGAGGGACCTAAAGGGACCACAGTTTTTGGTATATCATTGTCTTCATACTGCAGTTGTATGTATACAACATAATTGCAAGTTTATAGTCAATGTCATCATTGTTAGATCCTAAATATAAAACCTACATCTAAATAAACTTAGTATCACACACCAAAAATGAATATTAATGATGATATTTTACGCAAACAGTACAAGTCACAAGAAGAAACTTAAATGCAAATTCCTTTAGACCTTATGATGAGTCAATTGGTGTCATCCCAGTATTCAATGTCTGTAATGAAAATAGCTGGAGAATGGGCAAATGGTTTCCATTCATCTGCATAATGATAAGTGGCAAGATGGCTGTTGGTTAAAGTGCTGGGCCTGCAACACAGAGAGTGCGGTTTTGAGGAGCTTCCACTCCGGCAGTTAATTACTTTGAAGTTCTGTCATTAGGTCTTGTGCACTTCTGAACTCTTGAAGGAGGAGGGCACTCTCAAAATACATTTGCATTGTATTGTATTCAGTGCATACAGCAGAGCCTTTGATTATT
This sequence comes from Bimastos eiseni, assembly GCA_959347315.1. Classification (NCBI taxonomy): domain Eukaryota; kingdom Metazoa; phylum Annelida; class Clitellata; order Crassiclitellata; family Lumbricidae; genus Bimastos; species Bimastos eiseni. The sequence goes on along the minus strand of OY365810.1, from coordinate 25,160,678 downwards.
ATGGTATCACTGTAGTCAGCAACCATGTTACAAATATGTGTCTCAATTATGGTTTGGGTGAACTTTTTTAAAAAAGATTTCAATACAACTAAGTTATCATACCTGCACAGATAGTTTCCTCACAGTCTTGTCAGTTGCCAGTTGCTCCAGAGAACTTGAATGAGGCATCACATGATTGAGCGACTGTACGTTCCTCTTGGTTTCGACCAGCAAGTAATCTGCTGAGCCAGACCTCTTTCGCGTCACCTCCTGAGCGAACTGCGAGCAGCTCTGCGACGAAGACGTCCGACTGTCCTCCTCGACCTTCATCTGCAGCTGGCCAAGCGACTTCGTCCGCATGTGAGAAGCCTTTGACCGAGACGTCATTTTGCTGATCATGCCACTAGAGGATGCACTTGGTCTGACAAAACAATACAAACATATGCATGGATGACAGACATCAGATAAAAGGAGGACATGTCCTCATTTTTGGCCTCATGTCCACTGTCCAACAGGCAAAACTAGAAACCTGGAAAATGTCTAGGTCTTTTTAATGGCTGTTGTATCGGGTAGGCTATTATTTCGTGATAGCTTTTACTGACTTTACATGCACCTGTTGAAGGGAAGCATGCTTAACAAGTACAATATGATGAAGGTTTCCAGAGAGAAGTTCTATACGTATGCTATTGGTAACGAGGATTTGCAGCAGCGAGGAGTTGGCTCTTCAGATAAATACGGCACATAATTAAAATGGTGTAATTGATTGCTTAAATAAGCACTCTGTAATATCATGCGAAAAAGTCTTCATTGATTTCATACAGCTTTCCAATGCGACTTATTAGTTTTTTGGTTACTTTGGAAAGCCTCTGACTCTGGAGTGTGGAGTGAAACATTCAATGTGTCCTCTATTGCCCTCCTTTCTGGTGTTCTGAGTCTTCCTTAGGTTATATTTATCTGACAACTCTACTTAGGCAGATCCTAAATTAATTACAATGCAACAAATTCCTGAAATTACACCATACTTTGGGGAATTATAGAGTAGTTGATAACACACTGGGATACGGAGCTGAGGAACCAAGTTTGATTCCCATCTCTCCATAAGGTCGCCTAGTCCTTCTTCACTAAATAGCAGCATTGGTTAAATTAGATGCACAGTTAAATTTGTAATTGGCGCCATGCACGGCTGCTGACAGTTAAATTTGACTCCTGTAATAACTTGTCATCATTTGTTCATACTATGTTTATAATTATACTGTAGTTTGTCAGTTTGAAATTAAAGAAAATAATAATAATTATTATTATTGTCCTACACAGACATCTCTAACAGATGATCAGAATATTTAACCAAATGCTGAGATAAAGGTGAAAAACATAAAGGTGTTGCTCAAGTATTGAACTGAGGAAAGGCTTTAAAGTGTATTCATCTCATATCTATAGGGCTGGTTAGCAACCTAATTTGCCATACATATTAGTCATGTCTATTCCCCTCTGTACAAGTTGCAAGCTTTTAATTAATGCATGCAGCAAGTGAATTTGTTATGCACTAAATAAATTCACTAATCAAGGGGTCACTTATTTATGCCAAACCAGACAAATATACTTTGTAGAAAAAGTTAAGCAAGATTTATAAACTTGTAATCTTCACAATTCTGTGACATATTTTCAGTTTATTACAAAGATGCAAAGCAAATACAAGAGTTAACGAGACAGTGAATCTAACCTTTGACTTCCATGCAGCATTCCAGAAACTGCCGTGTTAAAGATCGCCTTAGATGGTGTTGTTGGGCAGTCTGAAGTCGTCGCTGGCAAAATCTTGTCTGAAGAAAAAGACAGAAAAATGTTTAGCATTCACCTTTAAAATTGAATTATCTATTTAGTGATGACAGCATAATTGCAAACAATATGGCAAGATAAAGTCTATACTGGTATACAATTGACACGTTACTTCTGCAGAACCAGTTTCCTATTTTTAGTTCATTCTTACCCTTTGGTGCCTTCAAGTGTTGAATTAGACCATGAGTGATCAATATTCTCAGAGACTATGAATGGTCAATATTCTCAGACACCATGAATGATAAATATCTCAGAGACCATGAATGGTCAATATTTACAGAGACCATGAATGGTCAATATTCTCAGAGACCATGAATGGTAAAAATTCTCAGAGACCACGAATGGTCAATATTATCAGAGACCGTGATTGGTTTTTATTCTCAGAGACCATGAATGGTCAATATTTACAGAGACCATGAATGGTCAATATTATCAGACTTCAGTTGCACCCCTTTCCAACAACCACAAAACACCTATATACCCAGCACATCTCACATTCCTTTATGAGATTTACAGGGTAAGCCCATATCCCTGCCTCTCTTAAATTCTCAAGTCAGAAAGATATAAAAAATCCAGAGTCCTTGTATCAGGGCAAGAGCACTGCAGGACTTCAAATTTACAAATAATTGATTAAAGCTGAAGCCAATATAAAATTTGATTGCATGGTGACAGGTAATGTTTCCCATTAAATTATAAGTTTATTACATAGAGAAAACCTGTAACCTCAAGTCTACAATCATTGTGCGATAAAGCAAGTACGTTGTGACATATAATGAGACAACAGAACTGTTTTGATTGTAACAAATCAGCACACAACATTGTATCACTATTAAGATTTGCAATTATTATAATTCATTGGAGCCAAAAGCCAATGAAACACTAGAGTTTTGTCGTGGTTGTGAAGTTCCTTCACCAAGAGAGGAATTCCTTATATGTTTAAACAATACTAACCATCAGTAAGGTAGTCATCATCCTCATCATCTTCATCGTCTTCTTCTTCATAATGAAGCGTAGGTTCCAAGGCATATAGGTTGACTCCTGAGTACTGGTTTGACAGCTGCATTAACCACAAAAAAGACTATAATGTTGCGTTGCCTACCACAATAGATATGTTTGTACTTTGTATATATTGTGCATTTCCATTCCAACAAAGTCAAGATGTTAGTAAGCAAAAATGGTAAAGCTGATGCTCATTCCAGACAATGCTAAATTTAAACATTCAAATTCCAGTGGACTGTATGACATAAACAGTTCCATCAAATCCCCTGAATCTTAAAAAACAACAATAACAGTCATAAGTTACAGGCTGCACATGGTTGTTTATTAATTAAGTAAGTAAGTATTTTCTTTATTAAGAATGTCTGCAATCGCACAGCATGTACATGAAACGAATATACAAGCGTTCATATTACCTGAGAACTGACATGCATAAACGAATACATATTCAGATCATCAGCTCTGTTTATGATGCTCTACTACAAAGGATGAGCCAAAGTTTGGTTCGGAAACTCAAATCTGTCGAGTTTCGTAGACTCGGCCTAAATTAGAACTCGGACAAACAATGGGTCAAAGTTTGAATAAGCAGGATATACAAGTATTCGATTTTCTGTTTTGAAACGAAAATCGGATTTTTTAAATTTCTAAAACGACAATTGACCTACCTAACAACATAAATACTGTTGTTATTATTACTTCTTAGTGTAAACTGAAGAAAAACTAAAAATTAAAAGAATGAGACTCATCTAAATATTCAAAACTTGAACTCGGTACAACTCAATTAATAAAACTGGGTACTTATACTCGGCAAAATTCAGATGAACACATACTCTCTGCTTGTATGGATGGTTGGTCTGAGCAGACTGCAGCTTCTTGTTCTTGATCAGAATCTTATATTTCAGTTGGTTTGGAGAAGGCAGAACTGGATCATCCACAAAATCGGAATCAAACGAAAACTTTCGTACAAGCCTGTCTCCAAAGACTTCCTACAAAGAAATAAGTGCTATAAACCCCAAATAAATTGGTTTAATGCTCCAAGAAGTAGTACTGGTTTAAAACAAATGTTCATCAATTACACCACAGTACTCAGAGGAGTGAGTCAAAGAATTGGAAGGTAAGTAAATAGAGCTACAGCAGTCAAAAAAGAGGGCAAGCTATTCTAACGGTTTACTATCAAAAGGGCGAAAATTAAAAGGGCTCAATCAAAAGGGCGCAATCAAAAGGGCCAACGATCAAAAGAGCACACGATCAAAAGGGCGACAATCGAAAGAGTGCACTTTTAACAAGGCGACAATCAAAAGGCCGCACGTTCAAAAGGTTGACAAACAAAAGGGCGAACGTTCAAAAGGGCGAAAATCAAATAAATGAACAGAACGAGTCAGAGAACATCTTGTAATCCATGACAAACATTGATTAAAAACACGAGTCAGTGAACATGTTGTAATCCATGACAAACAATGAGTAAAACGCATGATTAAAAAATGATATAAAAGCACAATATAGTGTCATACTATACAAAAGCTCAATGTCACATATGGTTTAAAGCAATATTAACGAATGTCAACGTCAGTTATTAAGCTTGCAACTCCAGGTTGTGAGCAATACCCCGTAAATAGTCCATGTTAGAACGCGAACCATATTCGGCCACGAATTTTTTCAACCAATCAGCACAGTCTTTAAATTTCTTCCTTCCTGACGGATGATGTCCAGCTACAAAGTGCTCCATTTTAAATTCATTCAAGGCCTGCTCCTTCTGTAGGGCATCGATGAATTTTCAAATTGAAGGATGGTAAGCACCTAGAAGACCTAGAAGCTGGCTGAACCAGCGATGCCAACCCTTGACGGAATTATTCGTTTTGGGGAGATCGTCTTGAACTTGGCCATGCACATTCCAGAGCCGAACCGGGAAAATGGGTGAATCTCTACCGCCCCGTCGAGCTGGTCTGCCGATCCAAGTGTCTTCAAAGTAATTTGTCAAATCCCGTAATTCATGAGAGTTCTCTATGAAAAATGGTGACTCCATAAGTTCGTCGAAAACGGCTGCCACGTCGGAGATTGGAACAAACGCCAATGCAGCCAACTGCCGCACTCCCAAAGCAAATTCCGCATCCGCTGCATAATGTTGCTGGACTCCAGAGAGTTGCTGCATACGGCGCCAAATGCACTGGCTCAGATGAAACAGGCAGCCTTGTTGAACAGCATTTGGGAACACAGTCTTAATGGCAAGGATAGTTGCTTGTTCAAAGTCTGTCATCACGGTCTCTGGTTTTAGGCCGGGATGAGAGTTGAGTGCCATTAAAACTTTCACGTAGCTGCTGGTACTTTTGTCGCTCATTAGCACATAGACAAGAGGAATAACAGCTTTGCTTGCTAGCACATGGATTGTACATATTTGCTGGAACAGTGGAGGCGTAGTTTTAAAGGTGCCATCAGCGTACCAATGCGAAGATCGCATAAGTAAATCCAAATTTCGTGTTGTGGAAAAAATAAAGAATCGCGTCTGTCCAGGTCCGCTGTCGTGCATCAGAAAATTCTCGTCACCCAACATTTTCGTGTGTTGTTCAGGAATGTTCAGATCAGTCAAGGTTAGAGGATTTGGCAAAGGTGCCTGATACTTGTGTCTCACACGTCTGATCCTTTGCTTCCGGTTATCTGTAGTTGGCAGCTTACCTGTGATTGCTGCTCCAGCACCTGTCGCGACTGTTGCTATGAGAGCGTGTGTAGTTTCCGTAGAACTCGATGCCCAGTGTTTCACATCAGCGACTATTTTTCTTGCACTTAGCTCCGCAGAACTTGGAACATGATTGTGCTGAAGCGGTAACTTCGTTAAAACATCACCTTCAGTATGGCACCTAGCCACGCATTTCGCTACGCGGTATTCCGTACACTTCCAATAAGTCTTGCTAGTTACACTTTTCTCTTTGCAAAATGTGTAATAGTCGAAAACTAACATAGCATGACCTTTATTGCTTTTGACGTATTCTAAACTCATTTTCATCCAGAAGTCTTCATAACGAGCACGCTTTCACCGACAAGTGTTCAACAATGGAAGAAGAAGGCCTTATATATAAGGGCTTTGTTTGCCGTCCCAGTGTTTGCTGTTCCATCTCTGAATCTTTCCTCCTTTTATTTACATTTATTTGATTTTCGACCTTTTGAACGTTCGCCCATTTGTTTGTCGCCCTTTTGAACGTGCGGCCTTTTGATTATTGCCTTTTTAAACGTGCGCTCTTTCAATTGTCGCCCTTTTGATCGTGCGCTCTTTAGATCGTTCGCCCTTATGATTTTCGCCCTTTTAATTTTTGCCCTTTTGATAGGATACCATTCTAACAGTTGTATGGCTCAACCGTAAGAGGCTTGTTTTCAATGCTTTTTATATTTATATTTCACCTGCAAAGGTGAAAATCTGAGATATTAATCAGATTAACAACCATCATTTGAATTCATCACACTATTGAAATGAAATGGCATGAACTGGTCCAGTGACCTGGAATGGCCTTCCAGTAGCATTGCATCTCACACCTATAGGTCAATCTGCTCTGTTTTTCTCTGGCCTTAAGACTGTCCTGTTTGACCGTGGTTGGGCTGGGAGCGCTTCTGACTATCTTGAAGGGGCGCTATATAAAACTGCTGTAATAATAATAATTTCATAGACTCACTCCTCTTTATGCTCTATCCGTGTCTTCTCAACTTCCCTTTGGCCTTCTGACAGGACTCACTATTCCAACTTCTACACTGATTGCTCTTAGTCAACTGAAGTCTATAGAATACTACTCTGTCACTATAGAAGATATCCGATAACCATTGCCTAGTACTGCTACTCACACATTCCAGAATAGCCCTTGTTCATATAATTCAGAGAGAAACCCACTTGTGTATCCAGTTCAGGATCCTCCTTCAGTTCTCCAAAGCTGAACTAGCGCTTGCCCCTAAATATCATTCTGGCCTCATCCTAAACGTCCCCTCTCCGTATCTCTGGTTTACCCACTGCGCTCTACTGACCACATTGATCTCTTTATCCCCGTTGTAAGTTGACTGTGGCCCACTGCAAGGCACTTGATGTGGCAGGCCCTTCTGTTTAGAATGGCCTCCCTCTAAGGGCCAAGCTCATGGTTGGGATATCTCTTGCTCCTTGAAGGTGTTTCTATTTATGTACAGAGTAGTCTATGAGATGTGAAATGAGCTATATAAATGTCTATATATGATATGCAATACTGATGCAATGGCCACTTACTTCATGCTACAGACTGAAAAGCCAGCAAACAAACTCACAATGAAAATATGTGCCATCTTCTGCTGCTGTGCTACTGAACATCGGTTTTCTATTGAAAGGATGACTGGATATGGAGACGTAACAAAGGCACTTCTGTTGATGGCCTCCACAACACTCTAAACCAACAAATTATAATAACAAATAACAACAAAACAGTAGAATAAAATAAATAATCAAAAGATATACAGATCTACTAAAATAATTGATCTAACTTCAAAGAATCACCTGAAATTAACAGTATGGATACAAAATTATTCCATTAAAAGCCATGACAAAAGTTCTCAAACAAGAATGTATAGAAAGCCAAATATACTAATGAAGCATTGCATACCCTTAAACATTACAGTGATATCATTACCAGTTAAGCAAAAGTCCTTAACATCCCATCTTTAACATCACAGTTGGAGAGTCCATAGAGTGCCGGATAACACACTGGCACGCAGAGGAGCAAATTCGATTACCACTACCCCTAAGGTTGACAAGTCCCGCTTTCACTAGGTTTTGGCGTTGTACTAATTAAATGTACAACCTAATGGGCGCTGTGCATGGCCGCCATACAGTTAAATTGCCTCCTGTATTAACCTGTCATCAACTGTTCATACTGTCCTTGTAATGATGATGCGATTTGTCAGTTTGAAAATTAAGCAACGATATGATGATGATGGTCTATCAATATCATTGGGGTATTAGGCTTCAACAAAGATCTGTCAATCAACAAGATGATACCCTGAAAGGAATCTTGGTTGTCAGTGTGTATCCATGGTAGATGACAGGAAATCCATCATCGCCATCCCAACAATCCAACTCAACACAGCGACATCCCAGAAGAAGAACCTATCAAGGTAAACACATGCTGTAACGTTCTCATAGTTCATAAGAATATCAAAAACTCTGCTAAAAAAATTTTTAGACAATTAATGACTCGGCTTTTAAATAAAAAGAAATTATCCGGAACAACTTTTTTACATTATTCATATAGAGACAATTGTTAGATTGACAATTATCCATAATTCTTAGAAAATGCAGAATTCTATTTCTTTAACTTCTTCAGAAAAGTAACACATCAATGAAATCTGTATATTCCATTACTGCGTTAATAATGAAATCAGAAAGAAATAAGTTTGGTAAGAAAAACACAGCCTCCGCGTTTCTGCAAAATAGATTTGCTCCAATGACCGAAGAATGAACGACAAACTGGAAAGAAATTAAAATCGACCTCAAAAATAACAACAAAGAGTCTACAGCAACAACAAAATGTCTAATCAAATACGTTGCCATATTTCACCATGATGTACTCGAGTGAAATAATAATAAAAAATCATATTCCATTGGTGAAGCCCAGTTGATGTACGACAAGGCAGGGAAACTGCCCTGGTTGGTATAGAGCACCTGAAAGGCTCAATTACCTGAAAATCCATCATAAGTCAAAGAAAAGATGCCTGCCTAATTAAAAGGATGAAATTGATAGCTGGAGTGATACCTGGCTGTAGAGTTCTGTTGATGACTCTCCCTTTAGTTGGTGACCTGTTAGGTAAGTATTGTGTGAAGAGTCTATGTAGTAGTGAGCAAGGGGATGATTCATATCCTAGACAATGACATTGGAAAACAGTGTCCCTCAAACGTTAACACAATACCACATCTTCTAACTTACACAACGTTGCCATGAACTATACACCAGATTTGTACAGGTTCTCAAATTAAACAATTATAAATGTTCCATTAGGTATAAGAAGCCTAATGATATTAGGCCCTACTCAAATAATGTACTCAAGTAATTAACAAGGTAATTAAGTGTGTCAGAGAGTAATGAAATGGCAGAACATAATCTGCTAAGCAACTAAGGTAGCCCTTTCTGGCTTTGTGTGGCAAAGACAATCTTCCAAGACCCATGCCATGCCACTAACAGAACTCCGGGATGTAAACACACAGTAAAAGACAAGTGCAGCAAGGAAGGATCTAAGAAGCAGTGGAGCAGTAGAGGAACAGGTAGGAGAATGGAAGGGAAAGACAGAAGGAAAGTTTTGTAGCATGATCAGAGGATGGAAAGAGAAGAGTGGGATGGTGAAGGTGAGATCCGGAAGCAAACTAGATCTGAAATGCTCTCAGTTCCCTAGTGTGAAAAGTTTTGCAACTGTACTGGAGACAAGTGTGTTTTCGCAATTTCTTCTTTTCCTCAATCAAATTCTCCTCCATTCTTTCCTCTCCTCCTCCCTTCAACATAAAGTCACCATGGCCAGCTTTATCAAACATCATACCAATCGTAATTTTTTTTAAATTATTTTCTAATCATGTTTCTCAGTTTTACACACCATGTATGATGTACTCACATCTCGAAACTGACTTTCATTTTCTTTAACCAGTGCGAAATTATCCTTATCCGTAAGAAACCGACAGAATCCTTCAAAGGACAACATCCCAGAGCTTCTATGCTCACTCCATGGCTCATGTCTCTACAACATTTCCATAAAAAGTTCGCATACTCTAAACAACAAACATTAAGACAATCATGAAACAGTAATTACTACTCTGCCTCCGTGGACCACTTGGAAACCGGACTACGCTCTACCACATACTATCCTTTGGAAAACCACTCTGATTTGATGCAGTGCTCGTGAATAAGCTGGTGTCCTGCACTTGGCTTTCAAGTGGCGCTTTAGAAATTTGGAGATTAAGATTACAAATTACGAATAACGATTACATAATGAAAGACCTGTCACCATAAGAGGTCAAACAAGACTTCCCTGCGTCCTTCCAGCAACCAACATTTTTATCCATCCTACCCTGTTTCTATCCCTGCATCATCGAATGATCAGCATCAACATCCATTTCAACCACCACGCCACACTGTGAGCCTGGCTGAGAAGACCAAGATCCCACCATTTGAAAGTCTCTGAGCAGATTTCTTGAAAAGGCACTGACTGATTGATTGACACCAAAACTTATCAGACAACCTGGTTCCTAAAGACTGGATTTGAAAACAGGTTGGCGTAAAAGATGGTCCCTCCCTCCCTTTCTCTGTCTATCTCTCTCTGATACTAAGATATATGAGATATACAGTTACATTAAAACCCCGGAAAGTGATTAGATTAACTAAATTATTTCTGCATTTACCTGAATAAGTTTACAGATTTCTTCCTTTGAGAGACTTTGTTGCTGAAAATCACTGAGAAACTCAGAGACGGTTTCTATTGTCAGGCACTCTTTGAGTCTCTCTGCCTCCACAGCTGTTGATGATGACGAAGAAATAGAATTGTTGCATGCAACACTAGACATCACAAAAGCACTAACAAGTTTCCTGTTCTCATCAGATGCAGCGAAATCACGGGACGAGTTTCGAGTGAGAAGACCTAAAATAGAACAAATTCTGACATTACTATGTTTGCATTAATCAATTCGCCTTAATTACAGCTTAATTTCAATATTTTATTACACTCAAGTTATTACACAACATCAATACAAATTATTATGGACTCATGATTATTATTTATTACCAACATTTGTTGCTCAGAAGTGCACACACAGGCCTTGACGACGCAACTGCAGTTGTACTGCAGAGCAATTGTGTACGAAGGACTTGCTCAAGGTCCCTAAACAGTGACTCCCGGACGAGGGTCGAACCCGCTCGCTCAGCGCACACTAAACATTACGGGCTGACCGCTCTAACCAATCGGCCACTGTGCCACATTACAAACATTAATTAATAAATTTATCATTAATTAATTATAATCACATCCAGATGATATTGGCTAATATAAATCCTGATTGATGATGACAATGATGATGGCATGGCCCTTTAGTTATGACAGTGGCAAAAGCGAGTAAGTAAATTTATTAGCATGACACAAAAGTCAACACTTTAAAAACAACAATGCAAGGAAAGTAGTATTAAGAAAGTAACTGTATATGGAGCAGTCACACAAATGGTGGTAAATAATTATTGTACACACAGTGCAGCTAAAAAACTCCAAGCTGGGTTGTTACTCAAAAGGACTATAAAATTTCTATGAAATTAGTCTGAAGGCAGAAGGAAACAAGACTCTCTTACCGCTGGGTTTTTTCCAGGCAGAGTTCAACCTCTGTACATGTTCGGACTGTTTCTTCCTTGACTGCAGAAGCAAAAGCTGTCTGAAGAGTTCACGAACATCCTTTCGAATCTGAATCATGAATGCCTTGAAGAGGTCTACAAAGTCTGTGAACTCAAGAAGACTAGATGGAGTGATTCTTCTCAGTGTCGGCGTTGAGTTATGGTTCACAGGCCTCCTTGCCTGCTGCGAGAAATTGAACGTTAGGTTCTTCGGCTGAAAAGGACCAGATTTTCGGACACCCGATTTCTTTAGTTTAGTACCGCTGAGGTCAGTCCAGCTGCCAGCAAGCAGATCATTGCGGAGCTGGTTGTCAGGTTCAGTGTTTGGCCACAACTTTGTTTTTGATTTGACACTTTTTGGTGGCACTGGTGTATGACACCGAACTTCTGGATCCTACAGGCAAACAAATGTATGTATTTCTACAAGTCTTTGTATCAGTATGACTTAGTAAGCACAGGATTCAGATTCTCAGAGATTCCTGGTACACAATATCATGACTGGCTGCTGTTCTCTTGAAGAATTCTTTATAACCTATTTCAGATAGTGATCTTCACCAACACTGAAGCCACGATTGTTGATTTTTTAACGACACCGTTCCATAGCGAAGATGATTTGGTGTCGCCCTCCTACTCTCTCCAGATTTGGGACAGGCACTGTCAGAAAACCTTCAGTGGCAGAGTTTGATAACAAAGCTGTAACAACTACCTTTTTATACTCCCACAAACCCACTAGACAGAGCAAAAGCATAGCAATATTGAAACGCAAACAGATAATAAAGTGCATGTATTACACAACAAACAACACATCACATCGCTAAACCAAATTCTGTGAGTAAGCAGAAAAAGAAAGAGCAGGAAAGAACAGGAAAGAGCTGCATAACTAAAACACTGTTTATCACAACTGAAGTAAAAGACTCAGAAAGAAGTAAAAAGATAACCTTGAAATTACTCCAATTGTTACTTGAAGGCAGTCGGAGATTGATCCAATTACTTTTTTAACTAGGCAAAAGCTTGAAGAATGCAACAACTTAAAAATGAAAGCTTTATAAAGTGAGGGAAACACCCTACAAGAAAATGATCTTCAGAGACAAGGAAATAAGCCAAAAGTCTGACCTTGAGAGCAGTTGCTGCATTGGTCTTGGTCCTACTCTTGCAGTTCGTCATAGATGTAGTAGACGCTACTGACTTTAATGTCGGTGAATTGGACTCTGCTCCAAATGTCAAACTTGAGCTTTCGTCGGTCAACTTCTTTCCCCCAAAAGCCTATCATCAACACCATTTAACTTCTTTTGTTACAACCGACATCATTAAAAAAATGGAAAAATGAGCTTATTCCTCTGTTTGCCTTCACAGTAACTCTCATAGGCTACCTCTGGGAGTTAAAAATATTCAAACAAAGTGCAAAAAGCATCAATCGAACAGCCATCAAATCCTCTCACAATTTACAGGGCTTGACAGGGAATTACCAATTTCACTTTGTGGAGGTACAGAGCTGAGTGACTAATTAAACATCCTTAATGACTATATATTGAAAGCCAAGATTCTCAGAGTTTTGGGAGCATTTATGCTGAAGTAGCCACAGTGCATAAACATTACCATCGACATGCAGATGATGTAACTCGATCATCTGCATTATCCGACAATTGTCAATATCAACAACGTTCAGATTTGATTTTGTGGGTGTGGATATTTCAGAGCTGGACATTTTGACGAGTAAAATGTGCTGAAGGATGCTATAATAATGCTCTGTTAAAGTTACACTATCATAACTGTGATCTCCACACTTCTAAAGCACCACTCAAAAGCCAAGGGCATGCCACCAGCCTATTCACGAGCACTGTCACTTGCACAGTAATGACAAAAAACACAAGAATCAATGTTTCAGCAACTTCTGAAAGCACATCAATGAAGGATAAGTAAACAAAGGAGATGAAGAGAAGACACAATTTTATCGACCATATCATACAGGTCCACCTTTCCCTTCTAGTTGCATCTGTACTCAATCATTTCATAATATTTACTAAGATAAAAAATGTCACGGAGCATTCGCGGTAGAATCTATTCACATTCCAAAATATTCACTATAAAATCCACTAACAGCAGCATACGATATTCACATCAAAACTAAGTTCGCTACTCACCCATATTGCTTCAGCAGGAGACGGTCCATGACAGCGGCTTCCTTCAAAGTAGAGCTGAAGATACTGTTCCTTCAGCCAAAGCAATCTCCTATCAACAGACCTTCTTATCTGGAACTGGGCAGCCTTGACCAGTCGGACAAGACCCCGGCGCCAGATGGATGCCACTCTCGATGGCAACACAAACTCGACTATTCTGTTATCAGCCATGTTTGTTCCAAACAGAAGTGTGAAGCTGTTCTTAGATTTTGTGGCATGAGCAATGCTCTGGCCTTTACCAATTGCCGTGATGTCAACTGAATTCCCTGATCCAAAGCTAAGGTCCTTAACAGTGCAGAGATCGAGAAAACCCTCCTCGAACTCATCCAAACGGTATGAAAGCAGGAGCTGGTATCGGGCAGCAAGAGCAGGCGAAATTCGTGGATCACACTCGCTGGTGAAGATGTAGTCAGGACTCGACGCGTTCGTCGTCCCTCGAAGAGAGCTCCACGTGGGCCGCGACCACGACAGAGTCCGAGAGTCATTCTCAAGATGCAGGTGAACAGGGGCAAAGTGCAAAGTGGCAGAATCCATGCGCAAGGCTGTTGCACCATGATGCATACATTGGAGATCGTGAAATGAGATCTGAGACAGTCGTAGTAAAATGCCCGTCACTCTGTGATCATTGCCGACGTCCTTGACAGGCTCATATCGATCGAAATCAAAGTCATTATCGCTGTCATAGTTCGTGTCAACTTGAAAATTATCGTCTTCTAAGCTACAGATACAATTAATTCAATGTTTTAAGCCAAACTATAATATATGTGAACAATAACTTTATAAGCCATTTTGAAAAAGCTAACAAGTCAAATTAGGCCAACAATGGAGAGATCACAATTTTGAAGTAAAGACAAAAAGTTTCAATAACTTTGTTATTAAGTCAACAAACATGTATTGTGTTGTAATTAGAAATATATACAGCATTACTTCACGAAAGATTAATTAAAAGCACTAAGCTAGCATGCATAATCTCAACTGCTAACCCAGATGCCACCTGTATACAGAACCACATATAGTCAATGTATGCATCATAGGCATAGGTACAGGTAGCAAAAGCATAGGAATCATAGACCAAGGTGAAAATGAGGAAGAGCAGCGCATATATCATATGATACTGCAAGACAAGACAATATAGCTAAACAATATAATTTCTGAGCCAAGGACAATAAAGAGAATTAGTATATGATATGATAACATTGTACAGATATGCAATACAAGTCATTGTATCATACTACATGATAAACAAAAGACAGTTGAAGAGAATGGACAATGCTGTGACGTACTGCCTCTAAGAGAGTTTCTTTTGACAAGGTGCTAAGGAAATCTGCCACAACAATCACAAAGAACAGACATCTTGCAAGACGTGGTCTCTATTGAATTAATTCATCCTGGACTCATACCTGTCGACGGACTCTCCGTTCCTACGAGGCGCTCTCTGCTGGCCTTTGTCTGCATGGTCATGAAGCAGCTGGATGTCGCTAAGCACGACATGAGCCTGGTGCATCTTCTGCAGATTGATGAGACCTCCTACTCCTATTCGAGACATAAATCGATCCTCACCGTTGAAGTCGGACACAAGCTGCAACCAACAGACAACACAGTGTCTCATTATCACTCTTTACTTTGTATCATTGCCAATATGGAAAGAGTTAGAAAAAAACTTAGGGAAATGATTAATAACAGTGGCAGAGGAGTATCAAGAAAAAGTAAGATCATAAGCAACACATGATTTGCATATGATACAGGATTTGCATAAGATATAGGATTTGCATATGATATAGGATTTGCATATGATATAGGATTTGCATATGATATAGATCTCATACAGTCATTCAGGAAAAACTTAACTGGGAAGCCTAACAACATAAAACAATTGCTCAACAAATGGTATAAAGGTCAAAGAGTAAATAAACCAATAAAATAATGACACTGCATTGAAATGTAGAGCAATATTGCAATTAGCTATATGATAATGCAGAAATATTGAGACACATTCATCGCTCTGTGACGAGAGGGCCTTCGAGGAGATCAACACTGCAAAGATATTGTTGCATTTGAAATGAATGGCTACAGAAGAGTAATATGTCTGTGATGGACAGACTACCACAAGAATTGAAATCATAGAAGGTTATAATTAGATGGAAACTTGATCTCTTTATTGACTAATGCAGGATCAACATTCAACAGTGACAGAGAGGTCAAAAGCATGATGCCTAGAATTATAGAAGGCACAAGACAAAGAGCAAGACCTTGCAGAGAATGAATTCATTCTCTAGACGGCTGGTGACAAAACAAACATCAACAACTTAAATTTGGTCACATGCGTCACACATGTGCGAAAGGAATAACAATATTACAGGGCAGAACAACCAGATTTACTGCATATGGACATCGATAATGACCATAACAAGTATGTGCATAATAGGCCAGGCCGTATCTAGATCATGTATTCAGCAGGTATCACAGTACACATAGAACAAATATTTGCCATGAAAGCATCACATCAAAAGCAATTTCTCATTTGTAGTCTAAAGGCTGTCACCTTTGACAGGCTTCCAAGATATTTGATATGTGCTTGACATTGACTTTTTCTGGCACCTTGTGCAGAAATGCTGTTTCTGGGCTCTTGCATTGCAACTATTTCCTTCAGGATCAGACTGCCATCATACGATACCATACAACTGTAATTTTATATTGACCTTCTTACAATTAGCTCAGAAGTGTACACACGCTTCAACAATGCATTGCAGTAATTTTTCAGAGCAATTGTGCATGATGGACTTGCTCAAGGTCCCTACACAGTGACTCCTTGGACGAGCACTCTCCTTGTTAGAGGGCTGAATGCTCTAACCAATCAGCCACCGTGTTACATGATAGGTCATCCATGAAAATGCATTCTCTCTGGCTTGACACAAGCTAGTTAAACTTTCTACTTAATCTCAGAAATGTCAAAGATGTAGGGTCTTTCTACTACACGTCACTATGTAGGGACCTTGAGCAGGTCCTTCACTCACAATTGCTCTTCAGTACAACTGCAATTGCACCGTCGAGGCATGTGCACTTCTGAGCAAAAAAAATGCTGGAAGAAGGGCGATGATATCAACCATATACAGAGAACATGGCAATAAAAAATTCCAAAAAGGGCAATAAATAAATGAGCCAATCTCAAAAAGGCAGTCATGGTCATCAACATCTGGCAAAGTTCTTGGTTTCCTAAGTATCTGCATATGAGAATGGGTTGCCAGATATGGCGCATAGCATAACATAACGGACAACACAATGCCCTGAAGAGCATTAAGATTAAGATGAAAGATTGATTCCTGCTGACCTAAAAGGCTTGCTGGTCCTCCCATTTGTTGGCAGCAGCAATTAAACTAAATGTAGGACATGATGGGCACCTAATGGCTGCCATACAGTTAAAAAATTAGACTCCATTCATACTATACATGTGGCACGGTGGCTGATTGGTTAGAGCAGTCTGCCCGTAATGCTCAGTGTGCGCTGAGTGAGCAGGTTCGACCCTCGTCCGAGGCGTCACTGTGTAAGGACCTTGATCAAGTCCTTCGCGCACAATTGCTCTGCAGCACAACTGCAATTGCGCCGTCAAGGCGTGTGCACTTCAGAGCAAAAGAAGGATGATATCAAATTTCCGAATAAATAAAATAAAGAATCATACCACAGTGTCAGTTTGAAATCAATAAACAAAGATTATTATAATTATTATTTTACTTGCCATCTGACCTGATTCACATATAGTCAACATACACATTTAAACTCATGCTTGCTACTCTGGATGCAAGTACAACAGAAATTCTAAAATATTCTATTCAATTCATGAATGAATGATGACAATGAATTTGGAAGCACACACTAACAAACACATGTCCATGTGGAACAGCGAACTAATTATCTCACACGCATATGCCAGATGGCCGAGTACCACGGATACCATCCCACTGACCAACATACTTGTAACATTCATTTTGACACAGAGTACATCTTCGTTTCATACCAAGTTTTATAGCTCTATCTGAATTCACTATCTCCTTGAGCAAAATGTTATCTCGAAATGTCTGCTGCAACACATTTTAACATTCTGACTATAATTATAATGGCTCAATTAAAATAGCCACAGCAATTAACATACGAAAAGCTGAAATGCTAAATATATCGAAAAAAAGACAAACAGACAACACCTCCAATGGTTGACCGAAATCAGCTGGAAACACAACGATGCTTGGAATGCTGGAGAAGATGTTCCGCAAGTCTCGCAAAAATGTGCCAAAGAAAGGCACAATGTTGCAGTCAGCAATGTGAAGCGCACGTTTAACTGCTTGGCGATAGACATCCTGCGACAAAAGGCTGTCAGAAACCGTGTGAAGCACAGACAGGTCCTCCTCTTCGATTGACAACCAAAACGGCTTCAATTTCTCGGACCTGAAAGTTCATTTTAAAATCATTATTTATCTTGAAGGAAAACATTATCATTGATTAACTATACATAGACAACACTCACAATGTATTAACAATGTATTAACAATGTATATTAATGTCAACCAAAATTGTATACAAGATATCAGTGGCTAAATTGCTAATGCATAGGCAGTGGATATTCGAATCATCAAATTTATCTGGCGAATCTAGAGCTAATAATTTTATATTCCACATTTGCTATTATAAGTACAAAATGGGTGAAGCAAGGTGCATGTGGTCGATATAATTATTTTAACTGGAACACGTTTAGGTGATGGGTCTACTCTACCAGGTGGTGGATCTCAAAGGTGAGGTGGCAGATCTCAAAGGTGAGGTGGCGGATCTCAAAGATGAGGTGTCGGATCTCAAAGGTGAGGTGGGTGACCTCAAGGGTGAGGTGTCGGATCTCAAAGGTGAGGTGGCGGATCTCAAAGGTGAGGTGGCAGATCTCAAAGGTGAGGTGGCAGATCTCATAGATCAGGTGGTGGATCTCAGAGACTTGAGGGCCGGATCTCAAATCCGGCTGAATATAAGCCCTGCCAAAGATATATTCAGCCATTTGACAAAAACTCGTCAAAGGTGGTCTCAGCCTTACAGAACAGTTTGCCTTTATTTTTATTTTGAACTTTTTGTGTTATCGCTTGTATATCTGTTTTTGTACGTGAAATGCGCTTGTAGGCACTCTTAATAAAGAAAATACTTACTTACTTACAAAACAACAATAGACTAGATTAGTCTTCAATCACTGACAAATGGAGGCACATAAGAGAGAAGATGCCCATATCCCAGGTAACATGGCAGTTTGATCCACTCCACAGCAAAGGGTAAACCACCAAATGCAGAATCATAACTACCATTGTTACTTTTGACTGTTCTATTATTGTATTGCTATTGTAAGGCAATAACGACATGTAGTAAGTATCATTCCCAATAAGAATTACCAATCAGACTCAATCTAATGACTTCTGTAATGCTGTAATTATAATTTACAAGCCATCAATTAATAAGTAGTCAAAGAAAAAGAACAAAATAAAATAATAGAGCCAGAACAATCTTGATATCTGTAAAACTGGGTCATTCTATTGCATCAATTTGGAACTGCTCAACTTATATAAATCATTGGTATTGCCTAATACAGAAACTACACAGAGATGACCCTATGTCAAAACTCATGCAGATACACGCTAGTCATAAAATAGCAATCTGGAGTAAGATCACCTCTAATATAAACTAAATAAAATATAAAGTCTGCCACTACCCAACATATGTTATTTCTAGACTCACGTTTCAAAATAGAAGAGGATGACGCTAATCGTCTTCATTACGATATGGCGTCGTTAAACAGCAACAAATCAACTAATATATGTCAATCCTGCCAGATCAATGGCAGGGCAAATATGAAACAATGCAGGCAAAGTATCATTATAATCAGCAACAAATACCAAGCAAACGGCTTCACAATCTCTTGAGTGACACAAGTCTAGAGCAAGTTCCCCGAGCACAACGCTTTCGCATGTACAGTGAGAAAAGTTGTAATCGTAAACTTAGCATTTCTACGGTACCCACAAAAGCAAGGTTGTGGGAACCAGCTTATTCAGTCATTCAACCAACAAAATTTATAGGGAGAGGGTCAAATCAAATCAGACAGCTAAGGTGGATGGATGGATGGTGTTTGAAACAGGGAGTGAGGTTGACGAAAGATGAGGAATCAGGATAGGATTTGTGAAAAAGCAATGTTTTACGTCACTCAGGTCATTGGTTATTCAGTCAGTTCTCAAGAAAATCCCCTAAAGTCTTTGAGTAGTTTTTCAAAAACAGAAACCATAGATGACATCACCCGTTAACCAACATAGTATAAACAGGTTTTTAGCTCAGTGTTATTTGGTTACCACCAATGATTCATGCAAATGGTATAGCAATTTTGTTATAACCCCATGCAAGAAAGCTGTAAAACATTCAAACATCGGTGAAATCCCTTGAGCAATAATTATTACTTACTTGAGACCTGCCAGTATTTCCACAGCTGTATTGAAGCTCCCGATGTTCCAAGAGGTCTGAAGAAGCCGCAAAATACATGACAGAATGGCTTTTCGGTCCTCGTGAGTAGACTGCGTTATTATGATATGTGTAATCCACGAACTGACCTAAAATTAACAACAGTTGATTATTTGTTAGGCAAAGTCCATAAACTGTAATAAAAAAAAGAAGCTGCATCTTCCCTGACATCCACATCAGATGGACTTACATTGGATGCATAAAGATGCCACCAATATCCACCGAAATGGGTACAAGTAGAATACATACATTCTGAGAGTTAGCACATATTCCCAGTGACAGATCGCTCCGGTAGCTTGACTATCATCCGTTACATGCTCCTGGAATTTTACTCTAACCATGGCCATCTTATGTAAAGTAATAAAATAGCAGGACAGCTTGCTGAATGATTGACTAATAGCTTCTCCTGCCAAAGGACCATGGTAGATCCATTGCACAGAACAGCCATCGCTAGTCCTCACCTGTTGGAACTGGTGGATGAGATCTTGGACAGTAGGTCGAGGAGTGGCAGCAGCAGTTGTAGTTGTTGGTATCCTAGAGAGGTCAAGCGTAACCTGGCGGATGTAGTCCACTGGTTCTACACCAGTGAACAGTCGCAACTCGGTCTCTGCCAGCTGGAAGGCCACTTCTTCAGGATACTGAAGCATCTTCTGCAGCTGCTGAAGCTCATCAGAGAATCCAGTACCACAGTGATCAGTATCTGAATGCAGCAGCAGCTGACGACGACTGAAATCTAACAATTATGACAGGCAGAGTTTTGTCAGTAACGAGTAAAAGACTCTCACAAAGTAACATCTTTCACGCTGAAACTGCTGGACAGGTGTCAGAAAAAAGTTAGCCAAATCTAATCAGCTTATTTCTCTGGTGCCTGTTTCAAATGCATATAGCACCTAGAAATGCAAGACATTAATCTAATATTTGAACGATGATGAGCATGCATTACAAGTGACTGGGAAACCAATGCAGCCTGTAGTTAAAGTGTTAAATACTGAAACGCTTGCATCCACAACACAAATCAGCAACTGACAGGCCTACCTAATTTACTGAATAGTAAGCGCAGATTAAATGTGTAATGACCTAAACCAATTCCTTTAAGCAAAATTAATAAACATCATTCATTGATACCACAAATGCAATCATAAATAGAAAAATAATCGTCAACAAAAATAATGATAAACTGGAATATGTAATTAATAGATCACTGGTAATCAATGTAGTCCACCGTTCCACAGACTAAAGAACAAGTCGAACATTCGATTAGAATGATCATAGAAACACATTTGGCAAAATGATCACAGGATAACTACAAATATGATAAAAACAATTTAACAGAGGATCACAACAGAGTGATCAATAATAAGTGCACAAACAGCACAGAACAAATTAAACATGTGATTACCGAAATCGAGCACATCCTGATGGAAAGGCAGGCCGTCCATTGGTCGACTGGAGGTGCCCACCATGTCCCACAGAGCAGCGGTGACCGACTTGAGATTCTCCACCGACGGCGCCACAAGGATCCACGGCTTCGATGCACGAAACTCGAGAATTATGCCATTACGGGCCTTTCCGACTCCGGCACTCCACTCGCGTAGGTCGTTTGCCTGATGCACCTGGAGCAGAAGATTGCTCTTTGTTTCCATCAGAATCAACTTCTCTGGACCAACACCGAGCAGACAAGACACCTGATGAAAGTTTAGTTATAATGGCAACTGTAGTGTACAACTATTACAATTCTGTCTCTAAGTAGATGTTCAAGTTTCCATGTTCCACGATGGACTTTAGGAAGCATAATAAATTAAACTAATGGTGTGATGATACAGAGTATATGCCATATATATGGGAACATGTATCACAAGATATGAACAATCAATCATTTAACCCATTAATGACAATTATTTTAGTACATGCTTGTTGTCAAAAGGGTCAAACACAGTTAAAAATAATACTTTGAGCAAAAATGATATAATGAATTGAACAGACCATCTTCCACTATGCTGCAAAACAACACTGCTATGTTTCTTCGTCAGTCTCAAATAATTTGCCTCATAATTAAGGAAAAACAGCTGGACCACTTCTCTGCATTCATTCTGTCAACAGCTGAAGACCATTTAGAGGGAAAGTGGTTTAGTGTTACCAAGTCACCAGAAGTAAATTAATATGACAAAGCAGTTGCACTAACAAATCAAATAAATCTTCCAACACTTGACATACCTAGTTTGAATACTTCATCTACAGCTGCTTGCATGCATTTTTTACCTCTATGCAAACTGTATGAAACATTTAAACTCTTCCTAATGCTAATCTGCTTATCTAAAGCTATGCAAAAAAATCACTGAGTAGAATAAATTCTCTCTTGGATAAAAAATGTACACTAAATAAAACAATAGTCTCTTGAAAACTACAACAAACTGTCCAGTTTGTGAACTACTAGGTTAGGAAAATGTTATATTAATGAGACTAACCCAGCTTGTCAGTAACTTGAAAGCTTTGATTTGACTACTAGCATGCAGCCCTGGAAAATTGGTCCATTAGCATCACAGATACGTTTGCACAAGTGGTTTAAACAAGAGATTACTCATCGTCTGACCCACTTAAAACTCTTCCCATATTATGTCATCATTACTCATAGTAAACAAAAACAAGCTCACTCAGAAATACCGTTTAGAAGCATGAAATGCTGAGTAAAACACTAGTAGTATGTAGACATTTTGTAACTTGTAAGAAAACATGATACCACTGTGACATGGTCTATGAAAGCAAAAGACAAGAACTGCAAAAGGTCAATACTCACAAACAGCATACAAACATATGCAATATGTCATCAGCATATAACATAAATAAATAAAAAAATTATAAATATATTAATCAAACTATTTAGTCATTGCCAGCAAAAAAATGTAAAAGTCATTATTAATAAAAAGTGACAAGCCTTGAAAATGTAACAATAAAGTGGGTTTCATAAGCATTGTGTGAAACAAATGATGTTCTACAAACTAGTTATTTACCTTTTTGTTAGCATTGCCCTGACTAAGGATCTCCCTCACATGATACAGTTTGCAGCTGTACGCAGGCAGATTACGGCAGATCTTTATGTAGAGCTGCTTTAATTTCACTTCGTTATCATAGAACGTGGTGTGCCATAATTTTGTCTGTTTCTCCTGAAACGAGATCCTCTTTTGTAATCTCAAACCCATTAACAATACTCCAGATAAACCAATCCAAGTTTCATATATGCAAAGTAGACAGAGCACACAGCAACTATGAACAGTTTCTTGTTGACAGAATCACTGTTTTAGCACAGTTTTAATCTGATCTAGTTTAAAGGCTACTTTGCTTTTTGGAAAGGCTTCCAAAAGAAAGTCAACCAAATGTCGTAAAACTAGTTATACAGATTTATCTACATAATAGAAACTACAGGCTACATATACAGCACTTAACACTATCTTCTATATTTTTCAAGTGTTGATCATGTTTTCACCCACTTTCTGTAATACAACAAAGTCCTGCACTTGAGCATATCCTCATGATGTTTCATCCAATCTGTAGGCCCACAAAGCAGGACATGCAAAAAACTTGCATGCTACCCATCATTCCTTTTTCCAATCTACAGTTCCATTAAAGACGATCGTCTCCAAAATCAACATCGCCTGGAAAGCATGATGTTGCTAGCTCATGCATCATGCGATTGTCTTTGACTAATTTTCATTCTAAGTTTCTGGTTCCTTTTGGAAATCTCTAAGTCTTCAAGCTCACGACTCTATTAGCAAGACTCTGTCACACTAAATAACAGAAAGACTGACCTCTCTCAGTGTTTAATATTTATAGCCACTTTGATTCTAATTTATGTGCATCTCCAAACATTGCAAGGATCATAAAAAAATTTCAGTTTATCGTAAATATTGAACTGCAAGGCTCACTGAAGATCAAGTTACAGTTCTCAAGAACTTTCTTCTAATCTAAAAACCAAGTCAATTGTGCCTTAATACATGCGTTACAAATAAACAAGCTAGGTTGTGCTCCTAGTCTTAACCTTAAATGCCAATGAGAAAAATAGGAAAGCCAAACCTCGATCAGATCCCGAATCTTCCGAGAAGACCGATACATAGGAGGCAAGCAGTTTGACATCTTCCCATCAGGTATTCGAAAGCACCACCCAAGCCCATCGCCAGTGTTGAGACAGAGGCGGTGAGTCAACCGGCCACGTCGACGGGTCTTCGTGATCTTCATCTTTCGGTTGTGCGTCAGAGGTGCTCTCGGCTTGCGGTCACGCTGAGATGCAGCGTCAACCTGAAGCAGATGGTCACGCTCGCGTACTTCGTTTTCGTCTAGATGGGTGCATTCGAGCGTGTCGTCGTCTGGCCATGTTTCGTCCAGATGCAGGTGTATTCCGGCCAGGGTGGCAGCTTCTTCCACCGAGCACGGCAGTTCACCACTCGTGATTAACTGCTGAAACTGTTTGAAAACATAAGAGATCAACTCCTTCCTTATGATTGTCACTCTATGCTAACTTTGAAGAGGTATCTCCACTCAACAGCACTTTTGAACTGGACTCTTAATCTGACAAGATCAAGGACAAGGACAGCAAGGGCAAGCACAGCAAATTGATTTGGATTACTCTTTTGGCATTACACTGTTTGAGAAGTTATCTACACTGAATGTAAATTTGAAACCAACAAGCAGCATGGCTGATTTTTAATTGGCAGATTACAAAGAGTGTCTTGTAATAGTATATCTAGGATATTTCTTTCCTCTGAGTCAAAATATCTACTGTGAGATTTAGGAAAACAGTCTACAACAACGTTCAACCAGATGACTCAGATTTTGCACTGAAATTAAGAATGATTCCGGCTCTTGAATTTGTGCTAACCCAACAGATGACGTTGCTAGTGCTTTTCAGGAATTGACTGAAATACAACATCCAGAATGTACACCAGTCGTGAAAATTAATTTTGAAGATGCATACATACTATTCGCATAGGAAGACTAGAATGATGTGGATGTCAACACCCAACTTATGCCATTGGGATGAGGAGTATGTATCAAAGCTCCAAAGACAAATTAAACAAATGATTGAACGCTGGCAGAAAAGTTTTCAGTTGAATTGCGGAAGTGAATCATCAAACCATTTGAAATTTCATTGCATTTATTCAGAGAGAACAAACATCACACCAAGTTCACTGCAATCAATTTCTGGTTGGAAATCCATCACAACCACCAGGAAAGAAATAATCTTTCCTTATATTTCCTAGATAGCCTAGATAGTCAAAAGCATTGCACTCCTTGTAGTTGTGTCTAGTGACTATCTAGACCTCTGTGTGCGGACGACGAGGACGCTTCGGTGACTGCACTTTCTCGGCTGCTGGTCCGCGGAGCTGGAATAGTCCTACATCTGTCATAAGGATGGCCAACTAAGTGGATACCTTGAAAACTAAGTTGAAATCGTACTTGTTCACTAGGCTATCTTGTCTGCTGACTTCCTGTAGGTTTGTTAGGCGCCCTTGCAGTGGTATGGCCGCATTTAGGATGCCTTATAAATGTCGTCATTAATATTATTATTATTATTATGATTAGGCTAAGTGGAAAAATTCACAACCAGCGACAATAAATAGCATTATCTGTGAGAGACTTACTTTAAGATTATTACTTTGAATGGTACTTCCTATTGAAATAATAAATGTATGTTTAATATACACTAATTGTCTAATTATTTGCATCAGTGTAGAGAGTTTTTCCATGGAGTTTTTGTCCTAGAAGCTGTAATTTAGCATCTTCTCATATTTCCTTTTTGGCATATAGTAGGACTTCGGCTTTGATTGATGCCTTGATTGATGCAGTGGTGACCTAATAGAAATCCTTAGATTGGTGTATTTTCATAATTCTTTTATATATTATTAGGTTCTAAAGACCTAAAACCATCCAAAAGATGGTTGACACAAAAGACAAAACATTTTCTTATCATTCTGCTCTGGCATACAGACTGACTCCCAAAGCTGGTTCGACAGTCTAGCAAACTCATAACTTGATTTTAGATACATACCCGGTATGTAAATTTCGTACAAATAAAAACACAAATGTTCGGTCTTATACAGAACAATCAATGTAAACACTTGACTGTATTAGGTTTGAGTGTTCATTAACCAATGATATCAATTATTGGTTTCAATCTGCTCTGGCAGGTGATTGAACTTCAAACACAGATTGACAGTCTTGCTGTCTAGCAAACATTAATAATTATTTGACTACCCAACAGCATCAAACATAAGATTACGAATAAATAATAAAATACATGTATGTATACATATAAATGATACTCAGAATACAGAAAGAGGTGATGTACTGCTTGAAAGGCATTGTCCTGGGGATTGCTGAATTTTTTGGATTGATGACAAATACAACATGGCAATCCACCCAGCAGACCACTCGAATTCCCTAGGATTAAATGGCTTCAGAAGTAAAGTGCAAATTCTGCACACACCTCTATGATGGATGGAGACATGAAAAGCTGGGGTTCAACTACATGACCATAGAACAAAGAAAACCAAATAGAATTGGAAATATATCTAGACCACGGATCAGACATAGACAAACAGCTTTGTGGAAGTCCATAATAAACAAACAGAACAAGGGAAGAATGGAAAAGAAAGAAAATCAATGAAACGCTATTCAAATCTAAATAGATTTTATATGGTATTCAGTTCTCAAGGAAATGCTACAGAACGGAAAATTGTCACCAATTGTCAAACTCAGTCAGAAGTGTTGCTTAAACTGTATTCACGACCAATTATAAGTGTTCTGGAAACACCAATGGATTTGCTGCCATCGAAACACTTCCGGCAATGAAAAAAACACCTGCCAGAAGTAATCCAGCCAATTAGCCCAACACTACTGATAATTACTCTGACTTCCTATAGATTAAGACCTCGCCCATATACATATGTATTCACACTTCCGGAGAAAGATATTATCAATTATATTCACAAGATTTTGCATAAACAATACCTTTAGAATTTCACACTCATTTCGTAATTGACAGTGGTTTGAATCCATAGACATGTTTGCATAAGCACTCTGACACCCTGTGAACTGTTGCCTAGGCGACAGCTCCTCTGTCTTCTTTCCATGGCAGCTATAACTCCAATCTTTCTTCACTTTACATCTCTGGGCAATCCCACTAACACAAGCAAGTCCCCAAGAATAAGCTGGTGCCCTGCACACAGCTTAGAGTAGCACTTTAGAAACTTAAGAGTTGTAATTACGATGACAGTGGCAGCACACAAAAGACTCACTGCAAAGCTGCCATTTCAGATTTCTTTATTGAGGATGACATTGTAACTAGTCGTTTAAGCATAGAGGACGTCAAGTATTCCATTTCCGATATCTCAGTCATTGTTCTACCAAAGAGGTCTGAACTCTCTGCAGTTTCAGATTGTTTGACTTAATGATAAAAGTAAGATGTGAATGGCAGTAACCTAGGCCCCTTGAAAGAATGCATTTGCCAGATATAACCTTGCAGATCTGGGCGACCGAGACTCCATGGGTTCCTATCCAATTTGGCCTGCCCCAGTGTTCTGAGCTTAGCCATCTTCTGCTGATCACGTCCTTTCCTGGCTGCTAGTACAGTGCTAAGCTAATCTTATGCAGATGACCTACTGGCATATTTGCACTGTCCTATGTCAACAGTCCATGTACCAGGCAAAGGAGATCTGGATGTCCTCCAATCGCCTGTGGCTTAACTCATCTAAGACCAATTTTTATTTAGTTTGGCACGAGACAGCAGCCAGCTGAGATTGACCTGGAGGCCCTTACGAGATAGACCTGGAGGTCCTTCCGAGATTGACCTGGAGGCCCTTCCGAGATTGGCCTGGAGGCCCTTGCCTGGGAGGGAAGGGGGCTACCATAGTTTTCCTGCTCAATCTCTGACTGGGACCTAGGTGTCATGTTGGACCAAGAACTAACCTTCACACATCATAGCAACGTGCTATGCCGAGGTTTTTACTATGAGCTTAGAGTGGTCTTCCGTTCCTTAACCTCAAAATGCTGCCTTAACACTTAATTCCTTATTCGTTTCCCATCAAGATTATTGCTGCATCCTCTAAGTGGATTTTCAAGTGGCTCGTATTGGGTGTGAATCAGGTTTTGCACACAGTAGCATGGCTCATTTGTCACATCCCAAGATTCGGTCATGTCACTGCCTACATGTGGGATGTCCTACATTGGCTCCCTTTCTGGCAGTGGATCACTGACCGGATCTCTGCCTTGAACTGGCATTACCTTATGGGCATGGACCTCTGCTGCTCCACCCTTAGCATCCAGCGCTGTTTCTCTCGCGCTCCTCGGCAAGTTGAGCTTTTGTCCCCATTGTGGACTTCTATCAAGCAGCACAATTTCTTTTCTGTTGCTAACACTGCAATCTGGAATGGGCTCCCTGTGGCACTATGCCCAATCCCTAAAGCCCTATTCTAACCTAAAGACTGTCTGTTCCATTTAGCCGGGGTTCGTTTTGAAGTGTCCTGAGTAGGAACTCTCGAAGGAGTGCTATATAAATTGCTTGAATAACCTTAATGAGATGAGTAGCTGTTCAGGTATTGTATGCATGAATGTCTGATGCAGTACCACAATAATTGTCAAATGTCTTGGGTAGCAGATTGCGATTAAAACGGACACACATTCGGCAGCTTGTGGTATTCAAGTTTGATTACATGTAAGGATACAATGCTTCTGGAAAGTCTAGGCAGTTTGTGAGCTGCAATGAGATTTAGTTATGAGATGAATAGCTTTTACATGTACCTGCGGCAGAATTAGTCTTGTAGGGTGTGAGGTACAAAATATCATCTGGCCGGATCTATTTGAGGGCACGATTTAAGGAGAGTAGCTCTTCAATCGATATGTAAGAATCATCCAAGTTGAGAACACATCTAGTGACTTGCCAGGGTCTTTGAAAGTCATTATCAGGTCTGCAAAACTTCGAGGCATAATAACTTCTCTCAGCCTTACTTCTAAGTGTTTTGAATTTATTTTCAGTGAGTGGCACCTCAGGATCGAAGTAACTAGGCTAAGTAAAATTGTTGGCACAAAGCAAAACTGACACTGCAATCACATAGTTTCGAGCGATATTCAAGGTCATCAAATCGCAAAGTACTAGTTAAAATCTTACATCGAATGAATTTTTCTAGCCATATCCTACATGGCAGGAGTTTTATAATTATTATCAATTAAATGTATAATGCCGCAAGGTAACACCAAAATGTGAATCAGTCACTTAGATTTCCAAATCCTTGAAAGCCAAAGAGAAATAGTGAGTTTTGAGTCGCTTTTTGAAGGAAGGAAGTGAATTTGAGCTACGAAGAGAGAGTGGCAGTCGATTCCATTCCATAGGAGCAGAGACATGAAATGCACGAGAGCCCATAACTGTTTTGCATCGTGGTTCAACTAAAAGACCTGTACTTGATGATCGTAAGCAACGAGGAGTGATGTAAGGAGTTAGTAGAGCATGAAAATAGGTAGGAATACAGGTGACGAGGGCTTTTTAAATCAAACAAGCCAACTAAAAATTTTCTGAATTCAACAGCAAGCCAATGCAGCTGGCGGAGTAGGACTGAGGAGCACATTTGTAGATGGACACGCAGCACTACTCGAGCAAGGATGCGTTGCAGCCTTTTGAGTTCAAGGTCTGAGTGACCGACAGAGAGCAAATTAGCATAATCAAGGTGAGACGAGACAAGAGAGCAGGCAGATTTCCTACAATTTGGCAGATATATATATATTATATAGATATATAATATATATACATTTGAATAATAATATATATATATGTATATATATATATATATATATATATATATATATATATATATATATATATATATATATATATATATATATATATAGTACACAGTACACACCTAACCAAAATGTATAGAAGGCCAAGAGATGTCTGGTTATGCAACAATATAAAATGAAAAATAACTGTAAGATGATTTCACTGGCAGTCTTTTGCCACACATCACGCTTGTGTTGCTTACGATCATTTTCTTTCAGCTTTATTAACTCAGTCAATTAATTTTGATGACAACAAAATGATTACCTGATGTAAAAAAAACTTTCACTCACTAATATATATATACAGACCGATCTAAACATGTTTCTAATTGCACTGACTTGTACACATGTATAACACGTATAATGTACACCGCTAATTATATGTGCATAAAGTGTGACTGTAAGTACATTAATATTACATATTTAGAAATGCATCAGCATTAACAGTGTCCTGCAATAGACACCATCACGTGAGCCAGTCTCATGAGTAAGCAGAAAATTACAAGACATATTCAAAACAAAGAGACCTACTGAAAACAAAGGCACTGCAACTCCCAAGTAGGTATTAAAAGGCTGTCAACCTATGACACAAGTGACAAATCACAGAAACTAACTCAAACGCTCAAAAATCTGTTGAGAATAATTTTATGGGATAAGCAAATTATCATATACTATGTTAGAGGCAATGTGTGAAACAGGGTTCTTTCAAAATGCCGGCTTTCTAAGATTTTAGGCAATTTGTAAGATCACCCATTTATGGTAAGGATTAGTCAGGATTAGAGTTAGGATTAGGGTCAGGGTTAGTTTAGAGTTATATAAATTATATATATATATATATATAATTATTAAATTAACATAAATAAAAGAATAATGTACAAGAAAATCTGTCTATAATCACTGGCATAAAGAATTCTCTGGTAACACAAATTGATGCTGTCTAGAACATAAGGTTGCAAAGGCATTTTGGCAGGAGGTTGAAACAAGGTACCTGAGGACATGATTGTTATTGTTGTTTATTACAGCCTGAAGCAGCCCAGCACTGGCTCAAACCACTAACTTCTACAATATTGGGATGTTGTTGGAAGGAACCAGTCACCCTATCCAGTTCAACAGTTGTTCCATTTATAACTCTCACCTCGCCCAAGGTGAACCCCAATAGGCTGGGGCAGCACAGAGGAACCTCATGACCAAAGTGGCTCGAGCGCCCTCTAGCAAAATCTAAGAGGGCAGACCGTGGTCCCTTAGTATTCACAATGCATAGCATGATCTTGAGCATTACCCAGCAGTTCAGAAACATGTTCTGGTTGTCCTTGAGGGTTTCACCCCAGATTCGCATTGTTGTTACCCTCTTAATGTTGCTGATCTGATCGCATGGTGGATCTATTTCCCATCAGGCAATCAGCATTTTACTCAACTTTCCGGAATTAAGACAAAAGTTGTTCTGCACTGACCAATGCATTAAAATTCAACTATCGCATCAAAATTCATGCATTGAACCATTGACAAGCCTTATTCATAGCTCACAACAACATAAAACAAACAACTACAATGTTTGCAAAATATGAAAAAATCAAACTTAAAGTATAAATGGTGTATAGGAGCCCTGAATGGATCGATTGATCCCACTAGGAGCACCTATGTAAGGCTGTCAAAGGGTAACCGGATACCCGACCAAGGCTAACTACCCGGGTAATGAAATCGGTTTTCGGGTACCCAAAACTCCGCAAAAATGCGCGATTTTACCTGAACATATGCCAGAAATACTCCGTTGGTTATATTTGCTGACTGCCCGGGCAATGAATCAGTTCTCGAGTAACCACATTCTGTAAAAATACGCGATTTTACTTGATCATATGCCAGAAATATTCTGTTGATCATATTGCACTGGCAATAAAATCGATGTTCGGGTGCCCGACATTCCGTAAAAATGCGCAATTCCATACATTTCCTAAAAAAAATATCCGCGTGGTCGGGTACCCGGGTACCCGATCGACGGGTACCCGGGTCGTGATTTCAGCATTTTTTGACAGCCTTGATCTTATGCACAATTAATAAATGTAACATTCATGTTATGAACCTTGTTTAATTAAGAAACAAAAAATCCAGAGTAACAAGAGTTTGAAGCTTGGGTAATGGAATTTTATTATAAAGTGTACATCCTTTAGTACACTTCAGTTACATCAGACATAACAAAAGCTCCCTCACATGAGTGATATCCTACATTATACAGGCAGGTTATGTACATATCAGGATTTGTAAGTAACACCTGCATGAACCTCATAAAGACTTGTACCATCTCCATGGCAGGATTTGACTGACTTTAATGATCAGGCCAAGCACAACAAGGACAAGTTATTTAGCTGAAGAAAAGCTAGTCTACACAAAAATTAGCTCACAAAGACATGTGCAGACCTTTTGCAGAGGCACTGAATTAGATAAATCAATACACAGGTAGTCATAGACAAAATTCATTTGTGAAAATTTTTTATTTAAGCAAACGAAATATTTGAACCTGTGACTCATCTGAGAAGAGTGGAAAAACTGGCAAGCCAATATATATGCAAGAATGTCATGTCCTCATCCTGAAAATATTCCAATGCAGGGACCACATCTGTGTCGACAAGCTGCCCCATTGAAGGACAGCACTCATAAGCACATATTGCACAGGCTTCAGCAGACACAGTCACTTGTCCTTACTGGTCAATGCCAATGCCCAACCACCCTAAGGCTCTAAGAAATACTTGAAACATGCACCTGCTTTCAGCTATAATTATCAGCACTTATTTTCATGAGCAAATCAATGAAAACGTCTTCAAGGTGTAGTGATCTTGTCATTTATATAGCTC
The DNA here is from genome assembly GCA_959347315.1 of Bimastos eiseni. NCBI lineage: Eukaryota > Metazoa > Annelida > Clitellata > Crassiclitellata > Lumbricidae > Bimastos > Bimastos eiseni. Next base: position 25,128,140 of record OY365810.1, on the reverse strand, counting down.
CGAAACTATGTAATGCCAGGACAGAGATACATTTGCTGCTGTATGTTATGTGAGAGGACACTACCTCCCTAAAGACACGAAAAAACAACTTCCTTGCATTATAGGCCTAATGCATATATATATATATATATTAGGGTATAACCGGAAATCGCCTCAGACATTCGCCTCGGCCGAATATTGGACTATTCGGAAGTATTCGCCTCGGCAAATAACCCGCAAATAGCTAAAAGAATTTTTTTTTTTTAAATAATTTTTTTGATAAAATAATACTTTTTTGTCAAATAAATTTAGGACTAATGGACTTACTTATGAGTAATTGATTAATTAAACAAGAACTTAACATTCCATTGAATTTTCTTTAAAATAATTATGTTAATTTATATATTTTAATTTCTTTTGGTTGCATTCCCCAAATCAGTAATTTTCTCGCTTGAATTGGATCCACCCACTCTCCGGTAAACATTAGAGAGTAAAGACGTCATTGATGACTTCATAATTCAAATTTTATACCAAGGTTTTAAATTTTTTTCACAAAGAAATTTATTAAATAATAAATATATTGTTGTAGCCTAGAGTGCGACGATACGCTATACGAAGGATATTGCTATAGACCCTGCATTGGCTATAGATAGTTCTCCTTAGCTATGCACATTGCAGGTTAACTGTGCATTGGCTACGGATGGTACTCGCTGAGTCTCTGGCCAGATTTGCCGCTACTATTCGGTTCGCACCCGGATCCGGCAAATAGTGCATCCAAATACTCGGATTCGGTACTCGGCTATGCCCCAATATATATATGTATATATATATATAATATTTATCTATATAAAAAAAGAGAAAAATCACCACACACAGTTACATGTTGATTGTTGAAGCCTATTCAAGGAAATAAAAGAACATTTCAAAAGGAGAACCATTAGGATAAACTTGTTACCATCCTCTACTAGTCAACTAGTCTTTAGTAATCTATGGAAATCTCCTGTCCCAGTTTTTGGTCTTCTAAGGTACCCCTTAAAAGTAAAAAGTACTTGTATATTCATTATACAAGAATATTATACAAGGATATCAAAGAATTTCTTTAATGAATTCTGTCTATGACCACCGACAAAGAGGACCCTTGGGATAAAGTTTTTAACATACTTTATTAGTCTTTAGTAGCTTACAGAAATCCTCTGCACCATTTTCTGGTCTACTAAGGTACCTCCTTAAAGTAAAAACGTTTATATAATATGTATCTATAATCTATCTTAAAGCAAGTAGGCATACTTTAATAATTTGTTCTAATGTTTGGCACAAAAACGTGTTCCTCTTGCAGAACAATTAAAGACAGACAGAAGCTAGTTGAGAGGTTAGGATTGGAATGAAAGGTTACTGATGAGCAGCACATGCTAACAGTCTTAGCTTTGAGACCGACAGAAAAGTTCAACTTTCAGCTATGACTGAATTTTCGATTCAGTCCATAGCTCAACATGTGCTACTGTCACAGCTAACAATAGCATGATGGCATTATATAACTAAGAGCTACCAACTCACAATTAACCACTTTTATAACTCATAGAACTTTGGCAGGTCATAATATTTGTGTTCTGACAACTAATAACTGTGGCAGAAAAGCAACAGCATCAAGGCATACAAGTAACTCAAGATCTGTGATTCCAAACAAAATTAATTAATTTGCTGTGGAAATCCCAATTTTTAAATCACTCGTTCATTCTGAGAATTTTTATAGCACCTCTTTATGCAAAACAGCTCAGCCACGGCCAAAAATAAATTATTTTAACAGTCATGAATACGTACAACTGGTCTTTCCGGTGTTCAACCCAAAGAGGAAAATAATTAAATCAGATATATATATAACACCTTAAATCAGATATATATATATATATATATATATATATATATATGTATAGCACCATCTCAAAGAAATCACTCGGCAGAAGATGATGAAAGCTGAATTGAATTGAAATTTCCAAAGCAAACATTTCAGGTATCTTACTTAAAGGAAATAAACTCTTGCCAAGTGCAGAGAATGCCATATGCCCAGGCACTTGACTTTACCCCACTTAAGGAAGTTTATCTCAGGTCCAGAAAGGCATTTCATGGGAACTGGAGAGAATGAGGTTGGAGGTGAGAAGAATGAAGAGGAGGAGAAAGAGGAGATGAAAGCAAACAGAGAGAGAAAGAATGTGTAAATGTAAGATGAAGAGGAGGACAGCAAGACATAGATCGAGGATAGGAGAAGCTGAGGCGAGGAAAAGGCAGAGGTGCAGCAAGACGACATGGAGAGGAGGGAGAGAAGAAGAAAGAAGAATGAGAATAGGAAGACAGAAGGGACTCAATAGGAGGAGGGAGATAAATTCTCAGACATTCAATTTCTCTGATAAGATCTTGTACCGGAAATCAGCATGCCCCACACCTTATCAAACAAGGTACAAGGCTGTATATGACATCTCACCCCATATGGATTACATCAGTATATATCTATATATACACATGACCCCCCTCCCGCATTGTATGTATATATATAGAAATGCCTACCTTATATGTTAAGGTATATATATTATATGCAATGCATGTACATATATATATATACATGTACAATTATACATAAACAAAAATAACATGTACACTTTACTACGCTATGCACTAAAAAGTATTATTGTCATATCTGCACCCATGACTTCTATAGAGCCTTTTGATAGTTGATAGTTGCTTCAAATCAAAATGCGATCAAAGTCAAATTCTCCACCACCTATTGAACCTATTCCTTTACAGAAGCCATATAAAAATCTGACTAGTCAGAGAATAGAGAAGTTCAACTGTTCAACGGCAGAGGATAAGCAATCAGAAACAGCTATATATATATAGCTATATATATATATATATATATATATATATATATATATATATATATATATATATATATTATCCCTGACATTCCACTCCCCGGACATTAATCATATATATGTTATATATATAACATTAATCATACATACATAATTAATATACACAACTTATACATGTGTGTGCTATGTTAGTGATCAATTGGGGGAAATGTCCTAGGGGAAATGTCCGGGGAGTGGAAATATGTCCTAGACCCCTTAAATCTCTACCATTTTATCCGTAAGCCTACTATTTTGTACAATACCATTTTGTCCGTACCATTTTGTCCGTAACATTTTATCCGCACCATTTTGTCCTAATACCATTTTGTCCAATACCATTGTGTCAGTACCATTTTATCATGCTGTCTAAATTTGAAGTAGAAACTGAACTGATGAACAGAATCCTTGCCTAAATTTAGGCTGGATTAATTAATTGAGTCTTGTTTAATCAGAAGCTGGACTGGTGAAAAGAATTATGTATAATTTGAAGTAGGATTGATGATAGGAATCCTTGATAACATGGAGGCTTGTCTAATTGAAAGAATCTTGTTTAATCAGCAGCTGGATTGATGAAAAGAATCATGTTTGTTTATAAGGGGATTGATGAAAATGATCGCTTTTCAGATCAGAAGCGGGATCGATGAGAAAACGATGTTCAATTAGAAGTTGGATAGTTTAGAAGAATCATGCTTATAAGGCAAAGCTGGATAAACGAAAAGTTATACTTGAATGGTAGAGGGTTCGATAAGAGAATTCTGCTTTAACAAGATGGATGTTAAAAATTATGCCTAATTAGAAGCTGAGTTGGTCCAAAGAATTACCCTTAATTGGAAGCTGTTATCTGCATTCCTTGAAAAAAGAGGGGCTGAAGAAGATGCTTGATTTACGAAAAGAATTATGCTGAAATGGAAACTGGATCGAATAAAAGATTCCTATTTTAAAAGAAGCTGGATTGATAAAAAGCAGCTAGAATGAATGTGTGCTTACATGGAAATTAAATACCATTTTGTCCATACCATTTTGTCCATGCCATATTGTCCGTACCATTTTGTCCATGCCATATTGTCCGTATCATTTTGTCCGCTACCATTTTGTACCCATACCATTTTGTCCGTATCATTTTGTCCGCTACCATTTTGTCCGGTCACCGTTTAATACTGAACAGCATTTAGAATCAACTTCTGCTAGTGCTGCTCATGCTCCCTAGGAACAATCTGCCAGCCTTCTATGGTATCTTCAAGTTCATTTTTTGGGCTGCAGCCTGGCTGAGTTGGTTTCTTGAAGGAGCGCTATATAAATTATCGAAATGAATGAATGAATGAGAGAATGGACAGAATTGTAAAGTAGTCACCAAAAACGCTCATGGAGTCCAACACTGTTTTGGTTGAGACAATGTTGATAGAGTGCAATGTTTGCTGGCACAGTGGGTAAACATGATTCAGACAGGTGTCTGCCAATTAATTAATTTGAGACAATTTTTGTGAACTATAATATAGATGTCAAACTGAATGGACAGCTAGTGTAACATTATAATGGATCCAGTACAATTCAGGCCAGCCTAGTGTTTATAGAGTTTGGCATGCAGGTCTGGCCAAGATTAAATATATACCACCATAGACACTTGACAGTTAAAAATCTATACTACCATAGACATTTGACAGTTAAAGATTTCTGTTAAAGCACAGCCTTCTGCTGAATTATGATTAGAACTGACACAAATTGCAGAAAAACGAGTTGTTAAAGGCAGTACAAATTCATTGACTGTAAACAAAGTGAAGTGAAGAAGGTCTGGTCACTATCCTCATTATGCCAATGCAATAAAACTGCCAGCATTTCATACTTTTGGCTGTCTGACAAGGATGGCTCAACTGGTTGATAGACTTCCATTAATGCCAATAATAGATAAACACAGATGATAAACATAGGATAAACTATGTTTATTCTCGATTTATAATAGTCATTAACAATTGATCACTAACAATAAAAGCACAAAGAAGACTTGAGAAATATAATAATCAGTCTATAAAGACAACAATATGTAAATAAAACAATGAAGATGGCTTTTGTCCAACACTTGTCTTAGTTCTAATCTGAAATCACCTCGCCTTATGCCATGACTGAGGGACAGATCGAAGGTATGAGGCACGAAAAACAACCTTCAATTATTATCCATCTATGGCAGGCATCTAACACCTTTCCACCTCTCCATCTATCTCATACAGCCTTTCATTCAGAGGTCTTCCTGGTATCGCTCCACAATGTCAAAGAGACTGGCCTGTGTCATAAATCATAATATTGTAATCTTGGAATTTCTAAAGTACGACTCTTAAGCTAAGCATATGAGACCAGTTTATTAATGAGAGCTACGTTGTACCAAAGGGATTATTCAGAGATCCAGTGGAGGTCCGAGTCCAGTTGTCAGAGGGACAAGGAAGAGCAGCCGCAAAGGTGGGTTCTGTTGAGGACCAGAAAGCCTTGAAGAGCAGAGAACTGGATGGATTTTCTCAATTTGGAATGAAAAGTTGTATAAGAAATGTCTAAACAGAGTAGCCTGATGCAGATGATGGTAGATTAGTTGCATCAGCATTGGTGGAGGAGCCGAGGATACGAGGAATTCTGGGACACGTTCATTCCTGAGTCGAAGTGCAGTGTGGGATATGGATTGGTTGGCATGAGGTCACAAAAATGCATGAAGCAGGTGTGTGATAGGTGAATAGAGGAGAGATGAGGATCAAAGGTGATGCCAAGATTGTGCACACTGAAATAAAAGACCTGTGAAAGTAAGAGATTAAGAGCAAGAGTTGGAGAGAAGGTCCAAAGAAAGGTCAGTAAGTTTCTTACTTAGTAATGTAATGTAATGTAAGTTCTCGAAAATTTCTCACCGCCCACAAAAGCCACGTCAGGGAGACCAGATTATCAACTGGTGCTATACCAAATCAAGTCCACAATAGCCAATCCTCTCGTTTCTTTTTGGTGCCAGGTCGAAATCGGGGGAGTCAAGCCGAGGAGACAGCATGGTGCTACGATAGTAGTCTATGATGATGGTGGTCAAGTGGTGGCACAGGAGTAGGGCACCTTGAAGAGTTCTGTTTTTAGTCGTGAATGGAAAGTAGCAGAAGATAGTGAAAGGGGAGGAGAGGTTATATTTGCAGGTGGAATGTGGGGATGTGCAAACTGACTGGGAGTTCTCTTGGGAGTCTATTCCAAATGACTGGTGCAGTATAGACTAAGGAGCGATTGCAGAATTTCAGAGACGATGAGACTGGAGATCGAGAAAGATAAGACGATGAGTAACAAGCAGTAGGACAATGGCACCTCGCATGGCTGCTATAAAGTTAAATTCAACACCTGTACTAACTTGTCATCATCTGTTAATACTATGACTTGCAATCATACTGCAGTGTGTCAGTAAGCATTAATACCAAACACTAATACATGTAACTTGAGAAGCAGCCAAGGGTATGCTCATGTCAGCCAATTCATTCTTTCTCAGCCACTGCATAAGAGAGTTAGCTAGTGGTCAGTTACTCCTCTTCCTTGATGTCTCCTCACCCCTTTCAACACCGTAGGATCCATATGCTCTGAGTTGGATGGGGTGTAGACTAGAGGGCATACCGGCGGGTAACCCGTACCCAACACGTATCCGCAGGTACGGGTAGGGTAAAGGCACGTATTTTACGGGTCAGGTACGGGTAGACTAATCATAAGTACGGGTATATCCGGTTTTACCCGTGTCAGCGTTAAGTTTTAGAGTTACAATGTCACCGTTAAATATATATGTGAATCTTGCATCATGAAAGATTTAACTATTATAGACAAACTGGCATATTCGAAATCCAAGTACTATATACCTGCATGTAATGCATCCCTTCCTCTTTGTATGTACATTAATCGTCGTTTTTCTAATTCCTCTTCCTCCTCCTTTCTTCCAGTTCCACTTCCCGCTTAACCTCCTCTACCTTTTCTCCTCCTCCTTCTTCTCCTAATTTCTGGTCCTGCTTCTCCACCTGCTCCTCCTACAGCTCTTTCTCTTCTCCTTACTTGTCCTCTTCTTCCTCCTCCATTTCGTCCTCATCTTCATCCTTCTCTTCATCTTCATCAGCCAGCCTTCCTTCCGCTTCTGTCCGTCTGCTGCTTCTCGTCCTTCATTCTTCTACTTCTTTTCCTACTCCTCATCCTTCTCTACTTCACTCCTCCTATTCTTCCTCTTCTTCCCTTTTTCTTCCTTTTTTCCTCCTCCTACTCCTCCTCCTCCTCTTCCACCTCTTCTTTCCCCATCTCCTGCCTCCGATCTCCTCTTCTTCCTCCTGCTTCTTTTTCTGATCCGGCTTCTTCTGTTGACTCTCCTCTCCTCCACTTTCCCCTCCTCCAGCTTCCACCTTCCTTCTCTTCCTCTACTTCCTTTCCTTTCTCCTCCTCCACTTTCTCCTAATTCTCCTGCTTCCTCCGCCATCGCTATCCCACAGCTGCTGTCACTGATGCTGTTGTTGTTTCTGCTGCTACTACTACGACAACAGCATACTGCTTAGTACCGGTAAGTTGTGATCCTATTAGCCTGGCAGGCAGCAATGACGTCACGGGTAACGGGTAAACCCGTGGGTACGGGTCGGAATTTTGAGTACGGGTCGGGTACAGGTAACGGTCATGGGTTATGGGTACGGGTCGGGTAGCAAAAACGCTCTACCCGCAGACCTCTAGTGTAGACATTTCAAAACAGATTTCTGTTTTTTGAGGATATGAACATTTAACCTCTCTTGATTGTGCCAACGACTAGACCAGTGTTCATTTTCTTTTACAAATTTATGTCTGTTGAAACTTTTATTTAAATAACATGTTTTTATCTTTTTATTCTCATGTATCCGTGGCGCATCGGCAGATGAAAATAAAGAACACACTTAATTACTTACTTACATACTTAAAAGTAACATCCAAAGTCACATCAGGACAGCATCAACAACAATAATACCAGTAATTGCATAACTAGAAAACTGCACTCACATTAATTGACATCTGAGGTTCATATGCTTCAACTGTCAACACTTGGCTCCAAGCTCAGAATATACCCTGCCACTGATCCGGGAACACAAACGAAGGGTCAGTAACGTCGGCTATCCATAGGATCACAAGCAGACCCTCATGATTTCAAAAGAGTCATCTAAGTCAGCCATTCCAGTAACGTTAGCCATCTCCATATGATATCCAACTGAGCCATCTTAGTTATTAGTCGTCTCTACTAGTTGCTCATAAGCGCCAGCTGTCTCATTCGCCCAAGTTAGCCGGTCTGTTTAACTATCTTAGTATTACAATCGAAATCACTTTCCGCAGTAAGGCATTAAAGCCATTCAACCTATTTAGAAATTAGTTTCATTGCGAGCTATGATGTGTCCTAAAAGAATCTATGACATATTCTTTTCAAAAGCACTTCATAGATACTCCGCTATTGCACTCCTCCCTTCTGAAGTAACTGTTTGGCTGATGCCTGCCAGTTTTTGCCATTGTCAATTTCAGCCATACAGTTAGGATGCATGAGCCATCATGAGAAAGGTATGCTTACCTGAATAATAATTACAGACCTACCTCCAACTGCAAGTGAAGAATTAATGAATTAATTAACCAGCCTACCAGATTTGTAAGTCAAATGGAATACTGTCCCTACACAGACAGAGACTATTTAATCTGCCGTCAGTCCTCTGCCAAGGCTGTAGTAGGAATGAGTAACTCTTGCACACTACTTTGTACAAGCCTAGGGTTGTACAGCCCTACAGGCTGCATTGCCCCACTATTCTTAGATAATAGTAACGAGAGGATGAAAAAAAATGAGAAAGACACACACTCACAGTGACAAAATCACAGACCACGCATACAATCACCAAGACCTAGCCAATCACAGCAAGCCGGAATTCTAGTCAGGTCCATAATTGTTGACCCTAGCAGGCTATTACAGACAGCAGGATAGGGCCAGTCTAAATGGATTAGGGCCAAATACATTATATGCACTCCAGCTGTGTAGCTTCACACATTGGTACAAGACAAAGACATTTGGCAGTCAGCATCAGGTGCTGTCAATAATGCATCCTAAAAGACAAAGTTTTGTAAGAGACATGAGGTCAAATTTAAAGTCTTCCCTATCAGGTTCATTTTCTAGGGAACTTTCTGGTGCATCAAACTGAGAAAAAACTAGACCACATTTAAATGTATATGAGATATTCAGGGAGAAGTCCATTCCAAAGTCAGAGTGTATATGATGAGTAATATGTCACCTAGAAACATACTGTTCTCCAAAAACTGCCTATTAAAGTGCTATTACACAGATCAGGGTTTCAGCTCTTTGAGAAAGATCTCAAACTTGGTGCAAATGCTTAAATAACAACTCAACACATTTATCTAATATAACAATATAAGCAAACTTTCTACAATTCATTTATAATCATTAACATTTCCTCTAGAATGGTCCCTTAACCCTTTAACGACCAGCATGTACTAAAATGTAAGGCAGATCAATAACGCTGGTCGTTAAAGGGTTAACTGATTGGCAGCATTGTTGCCTTTGATGAATCTGACCTTATAAGTTTATGAATCCAAGCATTTAAACTGAAATTTTCTTCAGAAAAACATGCACATAATACATCATTTTTTCGTCTTATGCTCCAAAGGAATCATTCACACAAAAGTTTACATATTGACCTGATCAATTTTTTCCATAAAAAATTCAGAAGAGGATATTGTAGTGGTCAACATGCTGGACTGTCACAGAGGTCACAGTTCAAATTCCCACAGCCGACTCAGCTATGATGACCTACACTGTTGGAGAGAAGAAAAGATCGTGAGGGAGCAGAAGCTAAGTAAACAATCTATCACTAGCCCTTCATACTCTCTCAGGCTAGCTTAGGGTACAACTCTTCTTCTCTTCATAAAGAACTCTATGAACAGAATAGGAAGCAATAAAAGAAACTGCTTAAATGTTGTCATTAAATAAAACTTATGGTAACAGGTGATGAGCTAATATATTAATCAATGTAGTCCCAAGATGAGTTTGTTTTTATGATCAATGGTAACATCAGCACACAAAACATTCATCATCAGTGATGTCTGCAAATCCCAACACCTCTATATCTCCAAAAGTATACATGTCACGAGCCATCAAAAATTGACAAAAATTATCTATTTTACTTTTGAAATAGGCTGATGAATAAAAACATTTGACTACAGAACAACAATTAAAAACCAGTTACAGTATTGTCTAATCAGGGATGACGCCAGGCATCACAATGTTCATTGTCATCACTCTTCTTAAATCCCATAACTCATGCATCATCAAACATATTTGTTTTGAGAGCCTTTCAAATGTTGGCCAAAGAATATAATTTATACTTTTGGAACTATTATGATGAATAAAGATGTTGACTACAGAGGAGTGGCCATTGGCCAATGACCAAGAAGGAGAGATGAAACACTTGTAAAAAAGCCAGATGCCTCACTTAGCATTCAAACAGCTCTTTAGAACTTGGCTTCTCCTAACTCAAACAGAAATGCAAAGTAATGGTATGTAAAACTTCAGAATATCTCAGCACCACAAGATTATTAAGAACAAGTGTTTCTTGTGGTGGTAAGCAACAATGAATGCAATGCAGTGAAAATAAAAGAGTGCACCAGACATGCAAAATCGTATAATAAACTTGGAATGGTATTCAGAATACATACAAATGTCAGTTACTCACTCACAGCTCGGGAAGATCTGTAAGAAGTAGGCCTATAAGTTAGATACAGAGAGGCTGCATTTACAAACTATCAGGTGCAAACCATCTCTCTCCCAATAGAAACTGCCTTTCTATTGATGCAAATTAGGAACACATTGTTTGCATTTTAATGCTTAAGTTGCAGAGCAAAAGGCGATACAAGTCTTCATTATCATGACAACTTTTAATCTTAGAAAAAAGACAGTTGGCATGGTAACAAGACTGGCCAGCTGACACACAAAGAGAGATAACTGATGAAAAAGCCAACAGTAGAGAGGACTGCAAGTGCAAGACAACTGGTGATGGTTAAGTTCTAAAGCACGTGTTTGCAAATGTGATAAGCATAGTAAGTAATAATAAAAACAGAACTGGACTGATATGCTGCTCACAAGATTCCTGAGGTAGTTGGAATAGCAGAATTAAGAAAATAATTATCGACGAGCATAAATTGTGCATGAACATATTGGCATGGGTTGCCGAACGAAACACAAAAGCTCATAATTCTTGAAAAAATAGTTTGTGTTATAACATAAAATTTATTCTTCCAATTACCTGAAACAAACAGATATGTTTGTATAATTTTATGCAAAAGAAAACTGTCAAAAATGTTATCGGAATCCAGAGGTCATTTAGTGTAGGGTAAGGGCATTGCCGTTAGACGCAAAATGGTCGCGGCTGCTGCCGTTTGAGACTTTGTATGCTGACGCCACGAGCAGTCACGACTTCAAAGTTCTAATGCTTCTGCACGCACCTACTTTGTCATTCTGACTAAGGGCCTGAGGATCAGTGAACTGGCTTTAGATGGTTATAGATTATTTAGAATGGATTGAGCAAGCTATACAACAGTTGGATATGGGGCTAGAGGGGTTAAGCCATATATAATTAAGGACAATTTTACAGAAGTAGATATATGTGATGCAAAGGAATAAGGCTTCACAGAAAGCATGTTATGTGATATGCTACTTAAGGACATCATGTATAAGCAATGCAATGCTGCTTTCAACTCAAAACAGATTTTGAGAATTCCGGTTTTGGTTGAATTTGACTGTCAGGTTAAGCTGTTTATTGCATTAGAGAGCCATTAGCAACAGTGCAGACTAGAGAGGTACAATGGGTATAGTCACTGTGCCATTGTTTAATAACAGAAATAAAATTGAACCATATAATTATATGCCAGTCCGTTATATGCAAGGGCATGTGAAGAATTAAAAAGCATAGTCTAGTGAAGCATTAGGAGTCTGATTCCCATATCTGGCCAAGCTTACTGCAGGTTTCTCAAACGTGTCAGCTAGGCCAGATATCCGGATCAGACTCAGTAATGCTTGTCACATGTCATCGCTCCTTCAAGGCTACATGTATTCCATGAACTTTGATACATGGCTTCCTCTATAATTAGCTGGGGATCGAAATCCATCAGTTAGACTCTGCCCATCTGTAATAGTTCTTGAATAGCAATCCTTCTAGTTATCTTGGTGTTGTCCACTTTTTGATTAAAATATCTTTAATGACTTTAACATAATTTGCATCATGAGGGTCTTAGAGTAACATAACATTAACACTCTCTGTATTAAGTGTCAAGCTATATATATATATATATATATATATATAATATATCCATATAGTTGAGAACTTTGAGGTGACTATGTATGAGAGTGTAAAACCTGCAAGGTAGGCTACTTGTTAAAGCAGAAAAATCCCTAATGCAACCTTTGGTATAATCAAGAGGATTATGGTTGCTATAAGCATTCATACAATAATGCTGAATCAAACTGACATTGCATCCAAGTATAGAATTCTTATCCGAAGCATGTCTTAGAATTAGAGAACATGAAAAGGAGAGCAACCACAATGATTCAAGGTTACAAGGACCCTAGAAGTAGCTTGCTACCGACGACAGCGCCATATAAATGGTCGTAATTACAATATGAAGGTTGAAAAGGTTTGGAGTAACAACTTTGGAGAAAAGAAGGTGCAAAGAAGACCTAATGGAAACTTATATAATTATCAGCTAAAATGAGGGAATACAGTGTTAAAGGTTCTTTATATTAATCACTCCAGACCAGAGCCATAAATTCTTCACCAAAGGAATATTAGGACAGAAATTCTTCAGGGCAAGAGTCACAGACTTGTGGAATGGCTTGATGATAATACTGTGTCAGTGGACACACTATAAGAGCTGATGGACTATAATTACCCATTGGGGTCAAATCAAAATAGGTTTAGCACAAATTTAATGTCTTCTGAATCATTTAAAACTCATCCATGCCATCAAATCTTCTCAATGACAATGTATACAGTCCTAATCATGGCTGAATTGGCTATGGGTGCAAGTGATGTAAAAACTTGTAAATACATTCAACCCATGGATGTAGCAGAAAAAAGTATGAGTAATATTTAAGGCTAAAAGCATCATACATTAAGGACATGTATACCAAGGCAAAGGCTGGAGCTCCAAAATATAGTCCACATCACACAAGCTGCAAGCAACATCTCTAGGATGCAGAAAATTTTCAACATCAACTACCACGGACAATGAATCTTTTTGCCCGCCTTCTTCATTGCCTGCATGACTGCATGTAATTGTGCCTCCATCATTCTTAGACCGTATGTGCTGTGTATCGACAATCGCTGTGTAAGTAGAGTGCCAACCCATGATAAATCATGTTTTTTTGTGCAGTACTTCTCTTGAAGAGTCACTTGAAAGCACCAGCTTAACCATCATGAATGCATATCACAAGATATTCCCACTTTGCCGGATGCATCATAATCGAGGAGAAACACAAAGAAAGTGAACAGCAGCATAGCAACTCACACAGCTGCTGCTATCCAGCATTGTTCTCGTTATCACATACAATGCCTTGACGAAACACTTTTGTTCCTCTGAATAGTTATTCCATGAGAGGAGCTACATAAATCAATTGATGCAATATATCAATATAATTTTCAATAAAATACTGCAACATAGGAGATAATGTTGTAGGTTGAAATATTATTCATAGATCCCTAAAGTTCCTACTAATAAGAAAATTTATTTTAAAAGTAAGTTTTGCTACTGTGACATAGCGGTTATAAATCAACACTTTCACTTATTAAATCCTTCTACAAACTATTGCTAAGCTATAGATGATATGGTAAAAACATCATTTATCATCTTAGACAGAAGAATCCCACAACCCAATAATCATCCTCTTATCTAATCAGTTAATCAACTAATCAGCTAAAAGGAAATCCACAAACATCAACACAGGATAATAGCAGTTGGTAGCAGAATCTGTGCCTGGGGTAACAGAATCCAGCCATGAGAAGTCCGTTGTTGATTTCTTAACGACACAGTTCCCTATAGAAAATGATTTGGTGTCGCCCTCCTCCTTTCTCCAGGCTTGGGACTGACACTGTCAAAGTCAAAACAGTGGAGGAATTGCCATGAGCAGTCAGTGATGGAAGCACATTTATAACCAAAAACGGCAGTCACGGGATTCACCAACCCCTCTACTGGGTGTCCGAGGTGTTCCCTGAGCGAACGGCGAAGGTTTCAAGCGTATAGCTGTAAAAGTGTGCAAATGCATAAACGGAGAGACAGACACACACACAGAAACTAGATATACATGTAAATAAGTAGTGTTTATAGTACATACCCACGTGACCGACTGTGCAAACGATACTGCATAGCTGCTACCTGTACGATATCTCCAGGCGATGAGAAGGAAACTTTGCTTTTATGGGTGTTTCAGAGGTGTGCCATAGGTTTTTGGCCTTGGAGACCACGAAGAGGGCGTGAATCCCTCTACTGCATGTCCAGGTGTTCCCCGAGCCAACGGCGAAGGTTTTGAGTCAATAGCTGCAAAACTGTGATAATGCACTGCCAGACAGAGGGACACACAGAATCTCCTCTTTATTTATAAGATGATTATATCTTATCATGCTTAACCTGAGAGTCAAATTCAACCAAAACCGGAATTCTCAACATCTGTTTTGAGTTGAAAGCAGAGCTGTCTCCACGACAAAAGATTTGAGCAAAAAGGTCAAGGACAAATTCCCCAGACAATGAGAAGAGACAGACTGCACATGGTTTTAAACTGACACATCATTCAATCCTAGACATACAAAGACAGACATTCCTCACAAAAGCAGGTAAATTATGCAGTTATTCAAACTCTTGAAGTCACCATTCTATGTCATTGATGATGAATGAAAGGACATTAATTGAGGATCTTATTGCAAAAGAATGTTCCGGTTACTTCAGTTTGTTCCTTCCAAGTCTGACGACCAAAAGCCAGTCGCTGAGCAGTAGAAATAAGTAATGAAAATGGCTGACCTTTTTGTATTGCACTTGAAGGTTTTCAACATCACTTGAGACTTCCGACTCTGTTCTCGTTATCATAGCTTCCTGAAAGAATCATCCAACCCATGTATAGCACAACTAAACAATTCATTTACTCAACAATTTTACAACTATAGTTTTACCCTCTTCCATGGAAAATAGTGAGTGCTGCTAAATTGATAGCGCGCCTTCCGTGCTACCCGCACATTCTTCTCACATGTTTGACCACCTACATTGGATATCCCTCTTTGCTAGTATTCAACTTAGGATCCTTGTATTTATCTATAGATCATCTTCTGGCTTAGCCCTAAATACCTGTTAACCTCAGTTACCTCAATTCAACCCCTGTGCTCACTTGACCAACTTCAAATCTTTGTCCTGCAAGACAGGACTGTCATGACTAAATCTTATGCCTTTGCATTTATCGGCCGCAATCTTTGGAACCAACTTCCTCCCAAGGCTCGCTCATTATTTCAGCCTGGGTACCCCCTTGCTTCCGTTTGCCGCTCAAAAACAGCTTCTTTCAACAGGGCCTCGCACACTGTGAATGCTTCTGCACTGTGACACCAAAATAATTTATGGATACAATACAATACAACACAACAGCACCCAAGATACAGCAATAACACCCACATGGGTCGACAGGTTTTATTCTAAGTGATATTATTTAAATCCCAGAATCAAAGAAATTTACTTAAATCTCAGAAACAGGTTTAACCAAATTTCCACTTTTTTAAATTTAGAATGTCTTAGACAAAGCTGAACAGCTGTGCCAAATTTCGGTGATATGGGAGATGATCATGTCGAGCGCTGTCTTGATCTGACACGAAAGAACTACATTGTCAAAACCCTTAAATTTTTCAACAAATTTCTTGACCTAGAAAGAATTTGCAAATTGTCTGCATAAATTCTGCACACATTCCAGCATTCAAACCTCTTATGCTACTTTTGCCAACACAAATTGATGTCATCACACATAACTGGAGTTTATAAAAGATATTGTGTTTTGATAGATATATATATACTATAGGGTTGTTAATATCGGTTTTGGGAGCAAACCGATAATCGAATTATAATAATCGATTTTAAACCGATTATCGGTTTTTATTGGTGCGTTAGAGACATTCGGTCATGACCATGCTGGGGTGCTGAGTCACCCCACCTTCGGAGTTCGGGTAGCCTTGCCTCCTCCACTTCTAGGCTTGTCGGTTCCACTATCGAGATCCCACTGCCCCATCTACATCTTGCCATGTTAGATCTAATACCGAGTGTGTGTGTGTGTAATAAGTTTATTCAACGACGCATCCATGACAAGGATGATATGCGTCCGATCTAGTACTGAAAGCATGTGAAGGGTCTAATAGTTCAGTCTTGACCATGCTGGGGTGCTAAGTCACCCCATCTTCGGAGTTCAGGCAGCCTTGCCTCCTCCACTACTCGGCTTGTCGGCTCCACTATCGAGATCCCACTGCCCTATCTACGTCCTGCCATGTCAGATCTAGTACCGAAAGCATCTGAAGGGTCTTATGTGTCCAGTTATAGGTGAGAACTAATAGACTTTTCGCATCAGACAAAATCCAACTGGCTCACCAGTCATGAATTAGAAGTCATTCTTTGCCTCAGCGTTCCCTTCAACCTCCGACACCCACCCCTTGACATGAGGTCAGAGGAGACGTTTGTCGGCGACAAGAAGTTTCGATGCCTTTTCTTTCCTCAGCCTTCCCCCAGACCTTCAACTCCCGCCCGTTCACACAAGCCCAGAAAAGACGTTTGTCAGCGACAAGGGGTAATCAGCCCATTTCGGCCGAAGATACTGTACTATGGGACTGGTTCACGAGCATAGCCATCATTAAACTGTGGGAAAATAATATATCATGAACTGCGGAGCTGCCACACACATCATCGAACAAGCCGTTAGCCCTCAGTACCAGAGTCATAGCTACTCTCGTCGTTTACCAGCATTAATAAATTCAATTATACTTATGTCAATATCAGAAACCAATTATCGGTTTACAAACATTTAACATCTCTAATACATTCTGCATTAAGTGTCTTAACACAGGCATACACATATATTTAACTCATCTTACAAAAACATACACACATACTTGCATACATGTGCTTGAAACCATTTCCTAACTTGCATTCCAAATATTATGTATCAGCATCAACAGATTAACTGAATTAGATGCAGATTAGCGATCATACCTCCAATCTGAGTTTCTCCTGCAATCGATGGCTCCACGTTTTGTATTCAACACCAAGAGACGCCATCTTGGTGAGAAAATCCTTCGCCTCCTTTCTCATCAACAGACAGCAGTCCAGGTCAAGACTGCAGATACCGACCCACGTCTCTACGAGTTCCATGACGCCTCGGTGCTGCACCGGAACTTCGGGTCCGGGGCTCGGCAGAACGAGCGAGAAGTTCGGGCTGCGTAGCTCCGATGATCCGGAGCTGCAAAATGCCTGAGGCGAGAGCGACAGATTTGAATGCAAGGACATCGTTGAATATCGATCCGTCTGCTTCTCAGGACTCCACAGACTGCATGGACGGGGCACCAGAGAGTTGACGTCTGCACACTCAGAGGTTGGGGTAGATGCCCCATTCTTTGGAGAGGAGACACCAATTTGGAGTAACTTTGAACACACATTGTCGAATGAGCTGCTCGAATTTCGGCTGTCGTCGCTAAACATGAGCGCCATCTGGTCGATTGTAGAGATGGGTGACTCACAAGGAGTGGCAGCAGCAAAATGGAATATGATAGCATCAGAAGGCAGTGATGGGGAGAATGGCATGGATGCTACATGGGTTTGGTTGATCGAATTGGTGTTATTTGCAATACGATGCCCGTCAACGGCCGGTAATGACACGTTTATTGAATCTTTAATCGCAAAGAACATTTGTTCCCCAGTCAAAGGTACTTTTGTCTGCCTACATCCTTTTGATGGCAAGCTACTGGCAACAGCACATGTTTCGTCCGTCGATGTCTGTGCACTCATTTGAAGTTTCAAGGCCGCAGTCTGTGGTGGAGACGAGGTACTGCAAGAAGCACCCGGTCTACCGCTCGACTCGACCTCTAGAATATTCTTAACATGCAAATACTCCAGCTGTTCAGGTACAGAACTGAATCTAGAAACAGTCGTCGAATTTCTATCATCGGTTCCACGCATATCGACCTCAAATATCGGCAGATTGATGAGCTCCTTCTGGAAATCCTTAATCTCAGATTCAGCCGGCTTACAGATGCTCAACGTCGAAGACAGATTGGTGCACAGCACGCTGTCTGTCGAGTCTTCCAGTCTCGCTATGTATCCCTGCGATTTTGACCGCTTTCGGAGACTCGGAAATCGAAAGAACATCCTCCGCTTTGCGTCTGGGAGACCGGATTCGCCAGACATGGCTGGCGGAGAAACATTGAGCTCAAGTGGTTGCATAAGGCTATTGCCGATCGTCCTGATTGCAGTGCTCATCGCCGCATTGATCGAGCGTCTTTTAGCCGACCCCACTCGCAGAAGGTGCTTATCCATTGACCCTGCCCTTCGTGTTCTCCTACGCTGCAACCGGAATTCTTCCTCGTTGTCTTCTTGACACTGTCTTCCAGGCGCTGTTATCAGAACGTGAACATTCGACCGTTTGAGCATGTCTATGCGCCGCCGAAACGTGCTCTGCAAGACACGGTTGAACCCAACGACTGGCTTGCTGTCGCAGCTTCCAGCGTCGGAATCCGTCGCTCCCGACCAGACGGGACACAGTTCGGACTCGAGGACCGGAGGCGGAGTGAGCGAATTGCGATCCGGCGACGGCGCTCGTGCCGTCTTCCGGCGCAGCATGTTGCCGAACATCTTGTGACAGAGCAGTCGGAGGACGATGACCGGGTGAACAACCAGCGGCAAGGCACGAAAGAAGGACTCACAGAACGGCCGCTGGACCAGCGTCTCGTTAGTCTTTAAGGCAAAGTGTTCCTCCATGCAGCTGCTGATGCTTGAATCACTGCTGCAGTGACTCAGCTGAAGTATTATGTGACTCGTTCTGGGCATGGCTTCGGCCGATCCGGGCCGTTCACCAATGCCACCTTTCAATTCCCTCTCAACCTCCTGCAAGTAAGCATGACATAAACTTACAATATAATACAATAAAACAATACAATTGCAAATTTGTAGAGTGCTTTAACGAAAGTCTTGCAGTGGAAATAGATAACTTTTTTATTTTGATTTGAATGGATGCAGATTGACAAACTGAAGCTGGAGACAGTTTCACTCTGTAAGTCCTGAGACCATGAAGGCATGATTTCAAAACTTTCCCATACAATGCTGAGAAATGTCATTGAAGATCAATATAAAACTGCTAAACAATGCAAACATCAATGCTGATAAAGTCAAAAGCATTTGTGGCTGCATTAGAGCAATTTGTCATATTCTTCATTTTTTTCCAGCTCATTAAACGTAACTTAATAATGCCATCGAGCTATTGAAACATTTTGGATAAATTTTCATTCAAATTATTGAAGACTGACAGAATCAGATGATAATAATAATAAACCCAATTTCTATGACACCCTAACACATCCATGCCTGCACAAGGGTGTCTAGATGAACTGCAAATCTTGACAAACAACTAAGCAGCCACATATGGCGCTCCTCCGCCCCAGATTCGTGTACATGATTATCTGAATCAACTGGATACCAATGACGGTACAGTTTCACACATCATTATAAAGACAGATTCTCCAATACGAGGACAGATTAACATTTATGATTCTTTTACAGAATACACCAGACAGCTCTGTGTCCCTATGTTGAACCAAAGGGGTCAGTAATTGTGTGCCATCCTACTTAACTGAGCTGTGCCGTCTGGTGTCTGAACTGCTTTCGCGTAGAGCTCTGCGCTCTTCTGCTAAAGGCGAGCTTCTGGTGTCCAGGGCACGCTCGTCGCTAATGCTGCGTCGAGCTTTCTCAGTGGTTGGTTCGTCCACCTGGAATGGGCTCCCAGTTGCCCTCCGTCTTCCCCCTTACAATGATCTACCTACCTTTTGTAAGCTGCTAAAGTCATTTCTTTTTGGCCGTGGCTGGGAGCTCGTCTGAGTAGTTTCCCTTGAAGAGGCGCTATATAAATTATCGAAATGAATGAATGAATGAATGAATTGCCGTTGCATTCTGTAGCCTACAAGGACCCATGCCATGTAGTGGCATTCTATTCTATTCTATTTACGGATTTATAAAGCGCCTCTCACAGTACAACCTAATTAGAGAAGAGGCACTCCCAGTGCGAAGAACCCCTAGAGAAAAGAAAAGTCTTAAGAGAACGAGCAGAAACAGTTGTGCTACTAGATAAGATTGCACGAGTCACAGCAGGAAGGCTGTTCCACAGCGAAGGGCCAGAAGATCGTGACGGTCTAAAGAACAGAGAGGACGTCCGGTGGTAGCTGAGATAGGTTTCCTGATAAGTTCACATAGATAGAGTGGAGATTGGCTGTGCTACAACGTTTTAGAAGTCATGCGTTTACTATTAATAATAATAATAAAAATAATAATAATAATGCCTCATCTGATGAAGAAGCATTATGATTTCTTGTGCATTAGATGTAATGTAATCAAAGTAATCAAGCATTGATATAGCACCGCTCACATCAGCAGCGCTCTCAACGGGCATATGTGCTCGGGCACGGGAACAGTAAAGTCTTAAGGCATCTCCGAAACTGGCGAAGTGATAGGGTCAGCAATTCCAGGATGGTTTCTCATCCACACAAAATGTGTGATTTTCCAACGAAAACAGCTCCAGAATCATTTCAACCCATGTTTTGCTCCATTTTTAGATCTGGTAGATAGCCATATTCACGGTTTCCATTGACCCCAAATGACCGGTTTAAACTCCATAACAAATGTCCAATACGTTCCCATTTTTCACGCTAGGATTCCGATGGTGAGTTGCATATATTTATATATATATATACACATATATATATGTATATATATATATATATACATCCATTTGTTTATTGTCAAATGCATAGGCATATGCACTACGACTAATGAGATATCATTGATGTCATTAAGTGGATTGGCTTAACGGTTGAAGCCGTGTGCCTGTTTACAATGTATATTGGCCTATTTTTTAGCCGTTGGAGAACAAACTCGAAAATGTTGTGCTAAATATTGATAATAGCATTTGTTATCGTGTATTCTGTTATGTCATATACGCTCAGGGTGTGATCGCTGTTACAAATGAGCTATGTCCAAAATTCTACGACAGGATGTGCGTGTGTTCTCTTTTTGGACTCTAATGGAATATGGCCACATTTAGCAGCTTTGTGATGTTCTGAAAGAGTGCCGTTTAGATGACTTGACACCTCAAACATACATAAAACTTACTTTGTTCACATTAGAAACCCATAACTAATGTTGTCCGCATTAGATACCTGAGCTCATCAGCTGATCACCACAACAGTGAAACAGATCTAAGAATTAACTGTAAACTACCACATTATAAGCCGCCAAAACTCGGCTGTAATGTATTGCTTTAAAACATTAACGATGACCTGCTTTCTTTCCCCAGTAGCATTTAGTTCATTGTTAAAAGGTTAAAGAATTATAAAAAAGTATGCTCACTTCACCTTCCCATGAATCGTCAGACTTTAATACACCTTGCGTTAATATTACTTACCATGCATGACCATTCTTATGTTATTTATGCAGTGATTATTACATTTTGGCAGAAGTTGTCAAAACTTTCAATATCACTGCCAAATACATTCAGCACAGTTTACTCACCTGTATCAGTTCCATAATGAGTCCCTCGAGTGATCCAGCGAGTATCCTTCCATCTGAATCCTTCCACAAGAGATGACCCATGGCCATCTGGTCAATAAAGGCATCCTCTGCATTCTCGTGCACTTTGCCTTGAGGAGCACTGTCAAATGCTGACCAAACATTAATCCAACAGCTATTACCATACCAAGATGCGATTTCAATACGAAAACTAGATTTTAAAGCTTAGAATTCCGGAAATATGATTACAAAGATGACAGATGACAATGAAAACAAATGATACATGTTAATGTTCTAGACATTTCTGTAGCACCTTTTGTGACACACAGTCCTTTTACATAGCAATTTTTCGATACTTCATAAGTGTCCACATTTACACCTTTTGCACAGGAACCTTTCAATTGTGCAGGCAAAAATGCAGTAGAAACATAGAAATGTGCACATATAGCAGCTTAAACAAGCAAATTTACATTGTACATACATACAGATGTCAATGTGCACACACATATTCTGTACACTATGACAGTATATTCGATGCATGTCATCTAGGTCAGTGGTTCTTAAAGTGGTGGTCCGCGAAGCTCTGGTCCGTGGTCCACGAAAATGTTTGATAAAACAAATTATCTTTACACTTCTTTAACACTAATTTAAAATTAATTTAATGTTTTCCTAAATCTTACAAATTAAACTAAATCTAAATCAAAAACTAAAACATGAGAGGATGACATAAACTCTTAAAGGCATAAACGTCGTCTGGCACTGTGGGCAGTGGACACTGTGAACAGATAAATGTATTGGTAATGTTTCATCTTTGTTTAATTTTAATTCCAATAGTCTTTGGAAGATGAGCGATAAATCAAGTTGGTAGATGACGAGTTGTAGCAGAAGGTTATATATTTTAATTATTAATGCATATTCTGTAGGACTACAAGATTATTAATTGTTGAATTCTAAACTTTAACTATGAATAGAAAGAAACAATCATTTATAGACAGTTTAAAGAACACAAATCAAAAATCTGGGGGGAAAAAGCAAGACCATTCAGACAGTGAAACCGAATAAGAAACAATAATGGCCCTGCAATTACTGTGAGCAATACATGCAAGTCGATCCAGCATATTTAAAGTATGGATTTGTCATTAATTATGATTACTGCCACTGTTAATTTTTGAATTTAATGATAAACTTATTGGTTTGCTGTGCAATTAGTAAAATCATTTTATCATTAAATTTTTAATACTTGAACAATTTAAAACTTTCAATAACTTTGTAACACTTGGTTGTTGTTGTTACAATGGTACAGCCTATTAACTTTTTACTAGCAATAATGTTCATGCCAATAACTTTTAATTTTTTTGTATTAATATATCTACATAATCACAACATCAAAAATTATATTAACAATTTAGTCTTATTACATTTCAACAACCAAATTATGAAATCAAACTGGGGAAGCTTACAACGCTCCCCAGACTCCCTTATCATGGGAGGATTCGCACCTTCGGCGCTCATTTGTCCACTTAGACTTCACACACGTTTGGTGTTAGTGGTCCGCAACAATTTTTAAAAAGTCATTGCTAGTCCCTCAAAAAGTTTAAGAACCACTGATCTAGGTCTACATTACTATATTAGGAGTGAACCCTAATACGCATGGCGTCAACATGGGCATCTTAAAGTACAGTTGAGAATGGGACTAGAGACTGCATCTGCCCCCAGCAGACAGGTATCTGTATCGGGGATGATACTTAAGTCTTTGGAAATGATCTCAACCATAAGCCACCCCATGGTCCTTTGATCTACCAGCCGGCCTGTGATGAATACTTGATCCCAGTGGCTAGACAGAAACCCAGACGTTTGTCACCTTCCACCAATGAGGGACCGCTGGTTGTGGCGTCAACGTGGGTCGCGTGGGACACTACCACGGTTGTCACTTTACACTATTGACATTACTGTGTCCAGAGACTCTGAACATGATTTTATCTGTCGATTGATTGGTATCCATTGGCAGGCCATTGTGCATGTGTATCACTGGGATTTTTTCTGTGCCTTGTTTTACTTGCTTATGAAATTTTTATCTTTGTGACATTTGGCACCATTTCGGTCAATATAGATTACTGCAGCTTGATATATAAAATCCTTCCTTACATTCTTCAATAAATAAATAACAAATGCATAAATAAACAGAAGATGATGATGATGCAATTACATACACACATAATATATATATATAATATATGCAGAAATACTTGCATATAATTACTTATACGCACATATACACACATACATTTATAGATGCATAGACACAAACTATTTAGAAATCAATACGTAATATGTCTTATAAAAATAGCAGTGGAAGGCATGAAATGTGCAATATTGACAACTAACGTTTCATATCGAATAAATCCACACGGCCACCAAGTCTCTGAAACAAACCCATGTAGACAAGGATTCGTGCTGCATGGAACTTGACGTATCTCGCATACTTGGTACTATGATTGGTGTAGTACCATTCGTCTGATGGAAGCAGGAGCTGCATCAACGTGTCTGGCATGTCGGCGTCTGTCAATGCCTGGTGGAATGCAGGATTCATGGCAATGCAGGCCAGTGCTTGGAGGATGAGGCAGAGCAGGTGCTACAGAGAACGGTTCAAGTTTCAACAAATGAAGACGAATATTAAATGATATTCTGTTACATCAGCGGTTCTCAACCTTTTTAGCCCTGCAACCCCCTAATAATATCCCCAAAGGTGTGGCGACCCCAGCTATTAAAAGTATTGGGTTACTGCCTTCACTGCGTTTTAACTACCATACATTTTACTTCCTATCATTTGATAATCCATTTACTTCATGCATAACAGCATAATCAATCTTTAATTAACAGAACAATTCAAAATTTGTTTTTGGTAATAATTTTATTAAATGAATCATAGTACAAGAAATAAGTAAAGATTAATTAAAGTCACTATAGTAGATGGCTAGTTCGTGTTAATCACGATAATATAAATAGTATATAATGAGCCAAAAATTCAAGGTTGAAAAGTTTTTTTTAGCAAATTCCTGAAGGTTCCAGGCGACTCCTGGTAAATCGTAAGGCGACCCCCGTAGGGTCGTGACCCACAGGTTGAGAACCGCTGAGTTACATCAAAATAACCATAGATGATCTATCTTAAGAGTAGTAATGAGTGGCATCATGTAACACTACAGAACTCAGTCAGTAAAATTACCTCAGGCACAGGATTTCCTCCTAAATTTGAAATGATTTAAGTCAGCGGGTTTTCAACCATTGTTAGCGTACCCCCAGCTGTCATCAAGGAGTAAACCAGAAAATTTAAAATAAATATTTTGGGCAGAAACAGATAACAATCACAGGTTTTGAAATGCTATATTTATGCATATTAGGCTATAGCTCATTTTTTTCAATATTATTCATTTTAATAATATCATGACCAATATTTTAATTCTAATTTATTTATTTATTTGGAGGATTTATATAGCACCCCTTCAAGACATCTACTACTAATCTATTCTAATTAAATAAATTACCAAAGAATGTTTCTGACAAGTTTCTTCTGTTGGGGTACACATACAAATAATTTGTTAGTTTGGGGTACAACAAAAAAGAAGGTTGGGAATCACTGATTTAAGTAATGTAAGGTTCTTGTAAGGTGCTATATAAATGCAGACCTTAATAATAATAATAAATGCCATACACACATTTATTAAATTTTTTTGTAATGCGCACAAGGTCACACCTAAATGTGAATCTAGACAAGGATTCAATCCTATACAGCCTTCCAGTGGCACTGGGTCACAATAGGTCAATCTGCTATATTCTTTTCTGTTCTGTCTCACTGAGACTAGGATGGCCTTGAAGAGGCGCTATATAAAACTGCTGTAACAATAATAATAATAATTGAAAGAGGCTGACACAATGTCTGACCGGATCGTGGTTTGGATCAAGAGCATCGACCAAGGTCTTCAAATGGTCGCCATTGATGACCTTGTGTTGAGCGCTGCTGCTGTGGCAGATGACCGTGAAAACTCGAGCGCTCAGAATCTGGAGGCAGTGATGATTGCAGTTCCTCCACCTGACGCTTGGAACGCAGCGGTGTCGCGTACCCATCGCCTGCTTGTGCTTTGTGATTGATTCACGGAGAATTGTGAGCATACGAGCAGGGTCTGTGCTCATTAGGACGTCGAGCG
The DNA here is from genome assembly GCA_959347315.1 of Bimastos eiseni. Lineage (NCBI taxonomy): Eukaryota > Metazoa > Annelida > Clitellata > Crassiclitellata > Lumbricidae > Bimastos > Bimastos eiseni. The sequence continues at coordinate 25,102,231 of OY365810.1, read as the reverse complement.
CCGTCGCGGATACGGACGGTTCCGTTCCGACGCCGACACCATCGTGGAACGAACTGAGGTCTGCATCGGCTGGAACCGTATCACGCGGCTGCTCTTCCTTTATGGATGATATGAGACTTCGCTGGCTTTCGCGGTGTTTGAAGGATGGTGGTCGAATGCGCCATGAACCAGTCCGGTGTCTTGGACTGCTCTGGTCCAATTTCAAACTGTTCTGTATTATCCTGTCGATGTTCACATGTGCAGCCTTTTCAAGTGACTCGTGTTGCACAGGATGGGGTTTTCTGTGCAGCGACCCGCTCTTTGTGCAGTTCGAAAGCCCGCTCGTATGTACACCACCTTCACCTGGCCTCTTAGTGTCATCTGCGCTCTTGGCTACACCACCCCCACCTTCATCCTCACTACTGTCATATGGCTGGTCATATGCCCTATTCCAGATGCAAACATCCACTATGCGGTTGATGATGGTCAGGGAGGTGAAACAGGTGCTAGAGTACGATGTTGACAACGTGTCTAGGCATATGGTGATCAGCTTACTGAGCTGGCATTGCACTTGTGACCAGCTGCTGGGAGAACCGCTCTCCAGTTCCACCTGGCATGTCTACAAAAGCAGACCCAAGAAACGGCTTACGCAAAGAACGTAGCAAGTGCCTGAAGGATCTGATACAGAGTGGTTTCAACAGGAATTGTTTGTTTCAATGGTAAAATTTCATAAATTAATTGAAATTGGCAAGTTTAGGACAAATTTCACAAAGCTAAGGACAACCAACAAGGCTTCCATTTTAAAAAGCACTACTGCTCAAAACCATATGCAGGTTCTAGACTTTATAAACATTGAAAAAAAGGCTAAATGACAAGACATTTTAAACAATGAAGAAAAACAGCAATGTTTCTCTTGCTATTCCAATGCAAGGATTCACTGTTTTGCTGAAATAGTAGTCATAATTGTAAACAAAGTAAATTTCACTGCACTAACAGTTAAGCAATGGTCACCTGCTTATGAAGACTGGTCAAATTAAAACAATTAAGTCGGTCACATGAGGTCAAAGTAAAAATGCAGTAGTCAGAAGTACAGATGAATGGAGAGTTTAATTAAGGCACACCGTTGGATATCATGATTCAGAACTACAAAATTGTGGTATTCAGGACATGCAACCAGTGATAAATAAATAAATAATTCTGTGGTATGAATGTTAATGCCTTCAGAATTACAATTTTTCACATAACACAGATATAATCAAGCATCAAGTCATGAACTATAGCCATTAGCATGATTTAATTAAAATAAATATATAATTAATCAAGAATTAACTTTAAAAGTCGAGAAATTTTTAAAAAAATACTTAACATTACAACAACTTGTAGTCTACATCATCATTGTTAGTGAGCAAGTTATCCTTGCAACATCAACTGTCAGCATGAGATTAATTTATCTGCATTTATTGGGACTGGATTGAATAAATTATAATTCAGAAGAGCCACCGCACTTTGTGACCCTGGTGGATGAAAAAGGTGCAATAAAAACAGAACTATGATTACAAAACATGATCTTCAGTTCTACTCTGATACAGCAGCTTGGCAAGAAGCATAAAATATGCCAATGTGGTCAGTAATGGGTCAAGCCTTCAATATCACCGTAGTGTTAACAATTTACTTGTTTTTAAACTTCATTATTTCCATTAAGCACTGACATTATCCAGTCAATTAATTATGCTGAAGTGCAGGATTGTCTTTGGAGTCTTAATCTGGCTTTCAGATTAGCAAAAGCCGTTTTTGGTCAACAAGTTACAAGTTAGTTGTTTTGCGCATGTTTCAGGGCCGAATGCTTTGAGATGTACTACTTTACATTCATAGTAATCAGATTAGATAATCTAACCTAGAGCATATTATATTACAAAAAAGTAAAATCGTATTTTAGTCTTGCAAAATTTTGCAAAAAACAAATAGCATATTTTATTATTATAATAGCATGCTCTTATCAATCCAGCTTATATTTATGTATATTTCTTTTCATCGATCCAGCTTCCATTTAGGAATATTTCTTTTGGTCAACAGAGTCCTTGCTTTGCTTACATTTCCATCGTAACGACATTCTGGCATAAAACCAGCTACTATTTAAGCATGAAATTTTCATCCATCCTGCCTCCATTTAGGTATATCATTTTCATCAATCCATCTTCCATTTAGGTATATTTCTTTTCATCATTCGAGTTTTTGCGTACAAGGCCTTGTCTACATCGATTCCACTTCAACCCGGAATCCACCGTAATGACATTCTTACATCAATAAAATATCTAGTTAAGCATGATATTTTCATCAATCCAGCTTCCATTTAAGCATAATTCCTTTCAACAATCCAGTTTCTACTTACACGGTCTTCTTTTCATCAATCCCGGTTCCATTTAAGGTAAAGTTGGACATATATTCGCGTCAAATATTAAAATACGCTAAAATGCAAGTGGGCGAAACGGTCAATATTAAAATACGCTAAAATACGATTTTACCCAAAAAATATGAAACCCTTGGCGTGGGAATCTCGCCTTACATTAGTAGTCAGCATTCTTTAAGAGTGCGCATTCACGTATATGAACTGCCCATAAAGGAAAATAAAAATTAGAATATCAAGCGTTTTGTTCAAGAATTTAAAATGTCCGCCAAAGACTGATTGAATGACATTCTAATACATGTCTATAGAGTCTATTCCCTAAACCGCGATGCGGCGTGACATCTGGCATGCTTAATACATAACAATAAACGAATTTATCATCATCATCGATATTCGATACAGTAGCCTATTGAAAAGTCTGCGCCATAGACCATTACACCGACGAATCGAACTGTAGGCCTATGCGGCGGCGCGGCGCATCAAAGCTTAGACAACGGTGTCACACAATTCGCAAAGCCATTGCTCAATTCGCCTATTCAAGTGCGCTGTTCAGAAACGTTTATCGAATTCACAGTGAGGGAAAAACTTGTGTGATGTAGAAAGCAAGTATTCTGCTAAAATGAAAAAACTTACTCGCCGTGCTGAGTGTCGATCCTCATATGTTATTATGGCGTCTCTACCAAAGATTATTAAGTCCAAGCAAGATGGTCCAGTTGTTTGGCTGTTTCCGGTGCCAGAACCAGGCATAGGCTAAGAATAAGTATGGGCCCAGAGGTCAACTGGGGGCCCGAGACCTGAGGAGACTGGTTATGCTGCATGGTTAATGTGGTGGAGGGGAACCATTAATCGGATAGCTTGAAAGTTCGGTTTTCAGTCTTGAATAGAATGCTAGGCGTGTATAATAAGCTTATTTAACGACGCATCCTTGACAAGGATGATATTCGTTGAGAATGCTATAGGCTTACAATCGCTCGAGATTGAAATAGAGAGAGGGAAGCCTGGGGAGGGTAGAGCGTTGGTGTGAGGATACGGCCGGGTTATTGATTGGACAAGGTGGGCAACGTACACTGCAGCAGGGCTCCTGAGATGATCAAGGAGCCCGGCCGGTATGTTATTGTAGATTCTGCTTTTCACAGGCAGGGTTGTTTGTTGCTAAAAGTAACAGTAAGCTTTTGTAACTGTATGAGCTATTAAGATTATCAAGAAGAGCTATGGGCCTAGATACTGAAGTACCTAGGGCCCGAAGGGCCTTAATCCGATCTTGGGTAATAGAGAGCAAGCAAGTCAGTTGGGATATTTCGGGACTTCGTTCCAAGTTGTAGAGCTAGCGTAGAGTGCGAGAGGGAGACAGACAGAGTCTCGAGACAGAGAGATGGAGACATACAGACAGACAAAAACAGTAGCAAGCACATTAGTTATTGCTACAATAAAAGCCTAGGTAACTTTATTGAACAATCAAACTTATCATTAGTATTTTGAAAACAGTTTCGGTTATTGCATAGACAGACAAACCGACAGACAGAAATAAACAGAGAGGAGACTGCAGGTCATGACTGGGGTAAATTTATACATAGGCCTATGTATGTATTTACGTAGGCATGTACGTACGTACGTTCGTACGTACGTACGTACCTAAGTATGTATGTCTGCATACATTCGACATACGACATACATAGGACACTCAGGACGGCGAGTAAGGTTTTTTCATATGTATGTATGTATGTATGTATATATGTATGCATGTATATATGTATGTATGTATGTATATATGTATGTATGTATGTATGTATGTATACATACATGTATATACGTATGTATGTATGTATATATGTATGTAGGTATATATGTATGTATGTATATATGTATGTATGTATGTATGTATGTATGTATGTATGTATGTATGTATGTATGTATGTATGTATGTATGTATGTATGTATGCATGTATATATGTAATAATGTATGTATGTATGTATGTATGTATGTATGTAAGTCTGTATGTATGCATGTATGTATGTATCTATGTTTGTATGTATGTATGTATGTATGTATGTATGTATGTATGTATGTATGTATGTATGTATGTATGCATGCATGTTTGTATGTTTGTAAATAGGTATGTATGTACGCATGTATGTGTGCTTTTTTGTATGTATGTATGTATTTATGTATATCTGTCTGTACGTATGTATGAATGTATGTATGTATGTATGTATGTATGTATGTATATGTGTGCATGTATGTATACGTATGCTTCTTGTTACTCTATCACTGACGTCGCTATGTCTTTAGTTCACAATGATCCGACTCTGCTTTGATTCCTGACTTGTCCTATCTCTGGTAACCTGTAGATCTCTCGTTCGGTCATAGGCCTACCCAGTCTTCTTTCATTCGCTCTGTCTTGATTTATCTACTTCTGAGCTTTTTTACCATTTATTTTATACGTACGTGGAGGCCTATTTCCTGCCTTCAAGTTGCATTCCCATCCATGTAAAAACAAATCCATCAAATTGATAAATTTATTTTTGAAATTGGACATTTTTTGGGCAATACCAAACTGGCGTTGAAGGCCTACTGCTTGGGAACTGATGTGAACGGATTGTGGAGACCCTTGCCAACACCTCTTCGTTAAGTGCATGGTCTCTAGACGTGCATTTAAGCAAGCTGGTTGATTGCATGGCAAGGATTGGCAGCAACTTATTATTGTTATTCAAAGTTTAACGGCATCTTATGACTACAATCAGACTACGACATGTAATCGGTGTTAAATAGTAATCGTAAAGAAAACGCAATTGTTCAATGGTCCCTCTAAGCTGTACTCATCCGCGCGCGCCAACGGGCCGTTGAGCCAGCGCACACATGGTGCGCACACAATTATTTTGGAAAAAAACGAGTCACGATATCTTTTTATGTATGAAACCACGTGAATCAGGTCTCCTGGCTGGCTGCGTTCCACCTTACAAAAATAAACGGAATACAATACAATACCAGAAACTTTGATTCCTTGGTTGACATAGGCTACATGTATGGCCCCTTATTTAGGAACTTTTTACGTATATGTAAGCCCGTGTCATCATAATCATAATTTATCAGCATATAGGCATATAGATATGGTCCAATAAACCAGTAATGAGAAACTCTGATTTTGAAGGGCTGGGTATAGGAGGTCGGAGGTCATCAAGGCTGATATATTGGTGAGGTGTTATGTAGATCTATTACAGCGCATTCTGTAATCTGTCTCCCTGCCCAGCAATAATGTGACAGCCACGCAGCCATCTTGCCTGTCTGTCCGTCTGCGCAAATGATATGAAAACTTTGATTCATTGGCGAACTAATAATATAAATCATTTTGTAGCCTACTGTGACGCATTGTTACAAATTGCTAGCAATAGTTTTGCAGTGCATTTCACCGCCACAAACAGCCGCAATATGTGACGGCCATGCAGCCAGCTGGTCTGTCTGTCTGTCCGTCTGCCTGTCCGTCTATCCGTCTGCTACCTGTGTGTGCACACTTATCCACCTGCCGGCAAGTTACTAATAGAAAGACGACCGGAGCTATATCAAGTTACTTCCTGCAAAATGCATTGACCATCGTATATTTCCGAAGTGTAGACAGTCATGAGAGGCTGCCGACTCCTTCAGGGACTCTACGCTGAAGCCATTGACTATTTATAGGCAAGCCGATCATAAAGGACGCGAGCGGAGAGCGGAGAGGGATCAATTAGACCGAGTTTTAATTCTTCGTATTTTGATTTCAAAGTGTAGTTACGTCAAACAATGTCTCGAGCAGAGGTGTAACAAGGTTTTGAAAAGTGATTGGGGGGCATAACTAAAAAAAAATTTGGGCGAAGCGCCAAAATTTTGTTGTCCCCCACTTTTTGAACTTTGCTCCCCTGAAGTTTGAAAAATGGGGGGCCTAAATTATTTTAACAAAGGTAATCTTAAAATGCCATTGGATAAACATAAGAAAGAACCAATTTCGGTGCACATGGGGGCACTGAGCACTAAAACTGTGGGGGGGGGGCTTTGCCCCCTCCCCCCGTTTTGAAACTTGGGAGCCAGTGCCCCCTGCCCTCCGCTTATTGCACCCCTGGTCTCGAGAACATAGTATTCGCGCATTCTGTTTATTTTTTTAATGATAGGATTTGTCTTTGAGATAAGAGAAACAATAGAGATAGAAGTGTAGACCTACATGCCACCACTTTTTTTGACCAGTTTCATGAGATCCTAATTGGCTACAGATTGTTTTTAGCTGCAACGATAATATCAATTTATCTGATATTAGAAGATATTTTGGAACTGTGCAGTTATTAGGTCGTTGACATCGTATAGGCCTATGGTATTGAGCACGGCTTATCACTAAACACGTGCAGCTCACGTAGGCCTATCAATAACCATTGGCTTACTTCCTACATTCAAACCTTCTAAGCCTTCCGAAAGCACGCGTACAAGCGCACAATTGGCCACAATTCCAGAGCAAAAGCCCTCACTGCCCTCAAATCAACCACAGACTGATGCAATTAACACATTGATCGCTGCTGCCAAGAGAAAACACTATACTTCTCACTAACGCTGTCAATTCACTTCGAGATCGCAGAAGTCTCCATCACACACACTGCCCAGCAGTCCAGCACCAGTCTCCCTTCTATAGCTGAAGCTTTCTTTTCATTCATCTCAGACAAAATCTCATTCAATTCCTTCACACTATAATCTCTTCTAGACTTCAACAACTCCAGCCCCGTTCAACAGCGTTCTACTTTGGTGGGTGCTGGTTGGGTTTTGGGTGGGTGGGTGGGTGGGTGGGTGAATGACTGATTGAGTGTGTAAATAGCTTTATCAGTGAACGTGTCAACCTCTAAACTAAGACTTATGCAGGAATTGAGACGTTTTTCTCGTTCTCTCTCCCTCGGTCTGTCTGTCTGTCTGTCTGTCTCTCTCTCTCTCTCTCTCGCTCTTTCTCTCTTTATCTCTGATTCTAAATTATCGTCTCTCCCTGTCTTTCTGTCTATGTCTTCGTCGTTCCACTCTTGCCTTATCTGGGTGTATGCCTGTCTTTATCTGTGTTCTGTATGTATGTATGTATGTATATATTCTATGTATGTGTGTATGCATGTATGTATGTACGTATGTACCTATGTACGTATGTATGTATGTATGTATGTATGTATGTATGTATGTATGTATGCATGTATGTATGTATTCTATGTATGTATGTATGTATGTATGCATGTATGCATGTATGTATGTATGTATGTATGTATGTCTGTATGTATGCATGTATGTATGTATTCTATGTATGTATGTATGTATGTATGTATGTATGTATGTATGCATGTATGTATGTATTCTATGTATGTATGTATGTATGTATGTATGTATGTATGTATGTATGTATGTATGTATGTATGTATGTATGTATGTATGTATGTATGTATGTATGCATGTATGTATGTATTCTATGTATGTATGTATGTATGTATGTATGTATGTATGTATGTATGTATGTATGTATGTATGTATGTATGTATGTATGTATGTATGTATGTATGTATGTATGTATGTATGCATGTATGTATGCATGTATGTATGTATTCTATATATGTATGTATGTATGTATGTATGTATGTATGTATGTATGTATGCATGTATGTATGTATTCTATGTATGTATGTATGTATGTATGTATGTATGTATGTATGTATGTATGTATGTATGTATGTATCCATATTTGTGTTTTTGCATGTGAGTATGTCTATTTTTCTGTCTTTCCGGCAATGATTATCACTGTACAGTCGCTATGGACAACCTGGAAACACGATGCGGTGTAAGAAAGGACCTCGAGCGCCGACCATTTCCCTTACTCTTCTCCTCCAGCTATCCATCCAACCATCCATCCTTCCATTTTTCCAACCGGTTTGTCATCCAGCCAAAGTTCAAGTGGCCTTAGCAGACGACGAAAGACTGTCCTTGGCAGGAAATTGAATCGTGGACGATCGCATATGGACGCAAGCAGACTCACAAAGCATGCACTCGACATGAGAATCTCCATTAACCGATACATGGCTTCGTGCTGCAGCACAGGCCCACAGAAATTCTTAACGTGGCTTCTGTCCTAACGTGTATATATAATTGTATATATATATATAAAAATAGATAGATAGATATATAGGTATACGTAGGTAGGTAGATGGGACTACTAGTTAAGTAGGTGGATGGGTGGATGGCTGGATGGATAAACAGACGGAAAGACACACATATAGATAGATAGATAGATAGATAGACAGACAGACAGACAGACAGACAGACAGACAGACAGATAGATAGATAGATAGACGTAGGTAGAGTGTACAATTTCGGAACATAATCTTTTTTCCGGAATTTCAGGATTTTTTCGGTGAAATTTCGGAATTTTTCATTGCCATTGTGAACGCATTGACCGACTCATTACTGTCGATTTCCAACGTAAAAGAACAAATTCAAATACAATTTTATGTCTCCTTAACTAACTAGTGTTAACCAAACTACCCATGAAAGTGTTGTCGACGGTATCATGAAGTCGATATTCAGTGACAATTTAAAAGAAATAGATGAAGAGTTACAGACTTAAAGAACAGCCACAGACCACAGCCCAGAGTACGTGTTATTGAATTCATAATGCAACAGGCATGCTTCTGAAAATATGAACAGAGGAAGCACAATTACTCCAAAGTTTCATCGCCGAGACGAGTTCGCAACCTGGAGTAGATAACAGCGACAGCAGAAAACGCCAGTTCGGCTTCAACACAGTCTGCTTGCTAGGTAGGTGCTCAATCAAAAAATAATGCTAACGGACTCATCATCGTTGGAAATCAAGAAAAATACGAGAACTTTATTGCGCACAGTTCAGAAATTTTACAGCACATTTATTCGGTCATAGGCCTATGTCACACATGAAATTTACTAGGCCTATACTCTATAGACCTATCATATTGTCTAACGGGATTAATAAAAAAGCGATGGTTATGGTTATATTCACATGTAAATAAAATAAAGTTCTGCATCATGTGCTCCATAAATAGTGTTAATGAATTATTAATGAAAATGATATTTACTGCCATTCAGACCAAAAATTTCAATTCCAAAATTGCGGAATTCGTGTTTGAAAAATTCCAGAAATTCTGAATTTATAAAATAACGGAATTTCAGGAAATCCGAAAATCGGAAATTCCGGAATTGCAATCTTTATACGTAGGCTGGCTATACGTAGACAGACAGACAGACAGATTGGAGTGTAGGTGCTGCGCTGCTGAACTGTTACAGCTGTTTGGCTCTCTTGCATTGTCATGCATAACCAATCAGTTGGTAGAATATGCTCACGCACGTGTGGCGGAAAAAAGTTAGCCATTGATGTAGTCTGTCTGAAGTCGCGTAAAAGATTGAATCGAAGTTTAAGATTGTTACTTTAATTTTGAAAGATGGAAGAACCAGCGCTTTAAGTGTAAAAAAAGAAGTGCCTGGACGCTAGGGGAGCCGTCCATAAATGACGTCACGCAATTTTGGAGAATTTCCGACCCCTCCCCTTTCGTCACACGTCGTCACAAATGCCATGACCCCCATAAATATGACGTCACGTCATAAGGCCCTGACCCCCCGCCCCAAAAAAAATTCAAACCAGATGTCCAGAATGTAATGCAAATTTTCTTATAATAATCAAAAAATTTAATTGTAACTATAAAATATTTCAAATTATAATAGTGGAACGAAGAAAAATGGATAAATTAAGTAGCCTATAATGATTACAATCTTGTGCATTCCTAAGGTTGAAAGACTATCATAACCATAATTGTTGTTTAATTGTGGTAACCACTGATGATAATTAAGTGGAACTTGTTTAAATGAGTGTAAATTTTTAATAAAATTACGTATTTTGATGTGATGATGTGACGTCACATTTCGTCGACCCCTCTCCTCCTTGTCGCACATCGTCACAAATTTGTGACCCCTCCCCATAGGCGCGCGACGTCATTTATGGACGACCCCTAGTGTCAAACAGTTAAGAAACAGCACCAACATATTAAGTCTACGACAAATGGTTCGTGCACTGAGGTCCACTGTGTTTGTTAAAATAGAAGTTGTATTGACGATATCAATGATGCTGGAATAGAAGTTGGATGGGTGAACGAAATTCCTCCAAAATAGATGCTATTTAGATGAACATAATGCCTACTGAAATAGAAGTTGGATCATTGAAAAGATTATATGCCTAAATAGAAGTTGAATTGACAAAAATGGTTCTTGCTGAACCAGAAGCTGAATTTGCAGACATTATTATTATCAATCCAACTTCTATTTAACCAAATACAATGGGCGAAAAATATAATTTTTTATCCTTCTTTAGGCTTTTGTCCATCAACCATTATTTAGTCGACAATTGTTTGTTGGTGAAATATTTGTTGCACTCTGAAGTGTAGACCTACAGAGAATTGCTTTCCTTTGTGAAATTGTCGACAAGGGGCCAGTGGCGCCGGCATCCTTTTGAAAGTTGTAAAAATAAAGTTTGTAAACGCGCGCAGCGCGAAATTTTTTAATCTTCCTTTTCCTGTTGATAATAACGTACGCATATAGAGGAATTGCACTGCTGCACGGACGCTGATGGACGGCGTCCAGGCTCTGCTGGCCAAATAAGTGGTAGGACCGCGTCCAACCTCGAAAATAAATGCCTGGACGCCGTCCATGACCGTCCAGGCACACTTTAAGCCCTGGGAGGAACAATTTGAACACTTAGAACGGAGTCAATGTCAACTATAGATATATGTACATGTAATACCAGAAGTCATCTTTATATAAGTGTCAATAGAGGCAGAAACGTAGAAAGTTGAGCTACATGTACATGCCACAGAAAATAAGCGAGGTGGCATAATTACTTTCGGAAATACGCTCATTGAGCCTGTGTACACCTAAACAGTAGATCAAAACGAAAACATCGGTTAAAGTAAACGAGATTCTGCTGCGCATTGTACGATATCATGTCATTACGAGTTCCTGTAATTATATATAGGGCATATCGCAACGAAACCAAGCCATATTGGATCGCAGGTCTAGCATACAGATAATACCATTAGGCCTACGATACACTTATAATCCCTGATGCACGTTTAGGATCAAATACAGAAATACAGAGGAGATAAATAATTATAACAGTTCCTGTAGACTGTACAACTCCCTATGCTATGCATTGCACGGGATATCTAGATATATAAATACCCAGATATATCCAGATATATATATCTAGATATATATATATCTATATATATATATAATTCTAGATATATATATATAGGCTTCGTTACATTTGTTATAAATATTTTGTGATTTATGTGAAATAAACTCCGCGCATCAATCCATTGCCATGTGCATCAATGGGGCCATGTCGGTTGGCGAGTGCTGTTTAACGACACAGTGTCATATTGAAGATGATTAGCGTCGCCCACCTCCTTTTCCAAGCTTGGAACTGGCATTACCACATGTAGTCGGGGTAGCAGTGGAGTTTTATAGGCCATGTGAAGGTTATGACATCGCTGGATTAAGCGCAGAGCGTGGGTTAAATGATGCATGGATATTGTGAGTATGCATGGATCCAGGACGAAATATTCATGATATACTCCAGTCGCACTAGCAGACGGCCATTGCTGAGTCAACGTCCTCGACGTCAAGCAGGTCTAGATATGATCCACGCGACCAAATTTAGACGTCTCAGTCTATTTCGGTTACCAGTTTATATATGTCTGTAAAATCGTGTATGTAATTATTAGGCTCAATTTAGATTTACGCATAGACGTGTGGTTAGATAGCTATTTTTGAGAAGTCTATGGTTTACGTTATAAATACATTAAAAAATGCATTACATAATGCAGGTCTGCCACCTACGCAGTGACTTCATCGGTCAGTCAACCATGTAATATCGCAAATCATTATGACCTAATGTCCAGGCAATAATACTTGCATCAAAGTAATGAGATTTACTTGAGATAAAGACGCGGCGTTGCTGCTTCAAAGGAGATTAGATGCGACCAAGCACCAGACATGTATCAATTTCAAGGCGCCTAATGAGCTGCGAAGAACGCAGAAACCAGAGCAGACGAATCAGAATAACTAACGCCGGAGGAGGTAGTACTTGACCAACGCTGGGTGTGACCATGTGACACGTGTATTAATGACCAAGTGACACTTATATTAATGACCAGGTGATACGTGTACTAATGACCAGATAACACTTGTATTAATGACCAAGTGACACGTGCATTAATGACCAGGTGATACGTGTACTAATGACCAGATGACACTTGTATTAACGACCAGGTGAAACGTGTATTGATGACCAGGTGACACAGATCGGCCCACGAAAAATCAGATGACACACATGTATTGTAAATGACCACATAGCACAGATATGTATAAAAATGACGAGTTGACAATTTTCTATAAATGACCAAGTGGCACATGTGGGTCTAGACACATGATTAAATGACATGTGCAATGAGTAGGTTGGGTGCTTTCAAGACCGTGTACCACGACGTCCTTCTTACACGTCTTAAAACCTTTCATGGAATAAGTGGTTCACCTTCGAACTGGCTCGACTCTCTTCTGAACGGGTCGACTAAACATACTGGTTTTTATCAGCTGTGACCAACCGGCTTGGGCGTCAGTTCAATATTGACTCTCTCACGCAGTGCGACAGGTAGCTTTGTTTGACGAAGCCTTGTCATAAGAAAAGTGATTAGCGTCCACCGACTCCTGGTTTGGGACTGGCACCGGCAGAAAGAGCCAGTAGCTGGAGTTGCCTGTCACATATTGTTTGGATATTACAATTACGATTACGACTGATTATGCCAAGTCACCATCATGAAGTTGGTCCAGTACACGACACCGACTCCTACACTGCATGAAGCAGACTCTCTCGCCTGCATCTATAGGCTTCACGTCTCGACGCCCCATCCTATGTACACGTAAGACGGCAGTAAATCCCTGGTAATCTCCATACTTCTAAGGCGCCACTCGAAGCCACGCGTAGGGCACAGAGGCGGAGACTTAGAGGGACCAGGAGGTCACGACCCCTCCGATATTTCAAGTGGAGGGGATGGAGCTGCTCAAGCCTAATATCCCTCCCAATATTTCATAAACATTTCAAGAATATTAAAAATGTCTACAGTGATTTCCACTGTTCGTCCTAATTAGCTACATACATCCTTGGGAATTGACATTTTACCAATCTGTCTCCCAACCCAATTTCTTGTCAAAATATCCCTTCCCAAACCTACGACCAAGGTCAATAGGCCTATGGCAGGGCACCAGCTTATTAACGAGCGCTGCGTCTTAACAGAGATGTTGTCCAACGGGTAATCCAGAGGCTATGCAGAACTCTGGTAAGAGATTTTTTCATTGATTCCAAACGGTCTCAACATGTGCATACATGTATACACATGTGCATGTATACATGTACATGTATGCCGGTCGAAACTCGCGCAGTCGTCAATCAATAGGACAACGGTCGTCGAGGATGATCTGCAAGCCATGAAACCATTGAAAGGAACCAAGCAGTGTAGCAGATGCTACAGAGAAACATGTACAACATGCGTGTAGCATGCATACTTTACATTACATTACTAGCAGATATTAATGTATATATAGAGGTTGATTGCCTCCAAAAAAACCTGCTTGAAATATAGGGTTACGTTCAATGTGTTCTGAATAAATACATGATTTTAAGTCAAATCGGTCTTCTACTATATTACATCTCATAAGTATATATATATATACACACATATATGATATATATATATAATATAGTCGTCAACCACAGTTCAGCATTCGGTCATGTCTGTATTTATGACAGGTGCTAATGTACACATATAATAACACACGTCTGAATGTATATATATATATATGCAATACATATATAATATATATATATACGTTTTTGATGAATAGCAGAGACCGGAGGCATGACACCACCAGAGTATGACCCTAGGGGTTTCCAGAGACGATAGAACAGTTGGTTGAATCGCAGAGAAGCGTCAACAACGACGTCATCATTCATGACAGAGTGTGAAGTTTCTTTGAGAACGAATACTGTGCCACCGTTCTTACAGGAGATAATAATCATCTCACAGTCGCGAAGGGAAAATTATGCGATAATTTGTGGTCCCACTGCATTGGCCAAAGTTACGCCTCTGACAGGTTGTGAAGGAATCCCGCATGAATTGAAGAAAAGTGGTTTCAATTATAAACTTTAAACGTGCACAGGCTAACAACTGCTCAGACACAAATACTTGAAAGAAATAATATAAAAATTCATCTGCGCCTAATATGAAACAATGAGAGTCTAAATGTATAGAGACCTATTTAAAGATGCGTAAACGTATAGATCAGCCTGTACGCAAGTGTACGTAGACATGCAGGAAGAGAGAAAGGAAAAATGGATGAAAGCTAGCGATGAAGGGAGGAAGAGCCGGAGGAAGTACAGAGAGAGAGAGACAGACAGACAGACAGACAGAGACAGAGACATACAGATATAGAGAGACAGAGAAACTGAGAGAAACTGAAAGACAGTCAGACAGAGACAGACAGACAGAGAAAGAAAGACAGACAGAGAAACAGACAGAGAAACAGACAGAGAAACAGACAGAGACAGACAGAGAGAGACAGCAAGAGAAAAAAACAGAGACAGAAACAGGTAGAGAATCAGAGAGAAAAAGAGACAGACAGACAGAATAACTGAGACAGAGAGAGACAGAGAGAGACAGAGAGAGAGAGAGAAGAGAGAGAAGTGGAAGAGGAAAAATTGAAGATATTATATGTTTCTCTTAAATTGTAAGAGAAACATGAAGAGAGAAAGTAAGGAAGGAAGAAGTAGGACCGGATTGAAGGAAGGCGGGCAGAGAGGCAAGATGGCAGAGAGGCACACAGACAGACGTACACAGTGAGACAAACCTTAACGATCTGTGCGAGTAGGGCACAGATCAACCTTTCGAGGTTGGCTCCGTTCTCCTGGCGCTCAGCCGCCGTGCAGATTAAGATCAGACACCCAGAGAGACCGTCGACGAGGAGTGGCACGCACTCAAAGTTTCCGGCCAATCTGACGAGCACCTGCATCGATTCCTCCATCTCTTCCAATGGTCTTCTGTCTGAAATTCATTTCAATCAAGACAATACATTGCTTAGTCAGACAATAACAACATGCGTGTGAGTGTGTGTTGATTTTTGACGACACCGTTCCATATAATGAAAATGACTTACAAAATAATGTAAATCCCTCGCTCTATAAAGAAGACGTAAAAATAGTTGTAACTGATTATGTGCTGCGAAAGACTTATAATTCTTCCACAGGTAGTATCGCTTTAGCGAGAGTTCAACGATAGTTTTAGCAGCACAAGATATTGTCCTACAAATATATGCTATGGAGGGATATAGGCCTAAAAAAATAATAGCAATTTTTCTCATTAATATAATCATATATATATATATATAATCATAGCCATCAATTTATTGGTTCAAAAGAATTAACTAGTAACATTTCGCCGTAGGACTACTAAGAGTAAGAACAAATATTCTAATGGTCGCATGAAGGACCGATGGAGATTAGAAAGAACCAAAGTCCCGCTGGTTAAGGACAACTATATGAACAATATGTATGTATGACATTGTATGTATGCATGTATGTATGTATTTATCCATGTATGTATGTATGTTTGCATGCATGAGTGCACATACATACGTACACGTATTTATGCATTAATGTCTTTTATGTCTTTTGGGCGCAATATGAATTATTTGAATTCATCTATTATATATATTTTATATTAGGCCTATAATAAACCGGATACGCATACACTTGACCCTTTGTTGAGAGTGCAACGGATAGTATTGACATGTGTACAAGTGCAACGGTAGCTCAAAGGATCAAATGACGAGTGTAACAGGAACCGATCCTCTCCAAGGCCTAATCTCCAGTCTCCTTCTTCCGCTTCAACCATCTCCTACTCCTTCTCCGTCCTGCTGCTTCTCCTCCTATCTTCTTCCTGTCCTTTCTATTAATTCATTCCCTTCGTCCATTTTCCTCCTCATTCTCTCCCCTATCCCACATCTGATTGTACGCGTTGGACACATGCACATACAGACAGACAGACAGACAGACAGACAGACAGACAGACAGACAGACAGACGTCCATTCCTACGTATACTGTTAATCCCAAGGGCTGCCACTTGGTTTTCTTTCTTGATACGACTCTGGCAGTCGCATTGAATCTAAGGCCAATCGATAAGGGTTAGGAATTGCACGGGTGACGACTGCCCGAGGAATAGCACGCTACTTGGCGCCTATCCAATCCCCCATCCTTTGGCCGGTCGATAAATGAATAGTTAAAATTTACTTAAGTAACAGCGAATACAGATTAAGAGGTTAGAAAAGTGTCGAGGGATTGTTGTTTTTCGTCATCTTTTCACCTCAACCGAACAATCCTTAAGCCTCTTTAGTCCACGTTTTCCATTCATTCATTCATTCCATTCATTCACTTACTCTGAGGATTGATATAGCACCACTCAAAGATACCAACTCAGAGGGGCTCTCAGCCTAAACCCTGCAAGTATTTTAGGTGCATACACCCTTATGAACGCACGCAGACATGAAGCACCGCGCTTAAAGCTGCTGAGCTGCACAGCGTATAATAATAATAATAATAATAATAATAATAATAATAATAATAACAATAATAATAAATATTCGTTTATTGATATTCTTGGAATATCAATCACACTGCAAACCATTACAATAGGTTATACAATATGGATGAAAGAGAACAAAATTAATTAACCAGATTTGGATCAAAAAGTCATAACAATCGAATGCAAATTACGGTTGTTATCAGGGCCGTACCGTGCTATAATTGCGCCCTGTGCCTAGCATCAATCTGTCGCCCACACTTTTTTAAAATAGTGAATTTTATGAAATACTAAGTTATTCCATCCCTTTTCATATTTCCGCCCTGGGCCACGGCCCCGCTGGTCCCCTTGGTACGGCCCTGCTTGTTAGTATATCTAATATCGGCAAACATTTCAATTCGATAGTAAAAATGTCAAAAATATGGGAATACAAAATAAATTTTGTGCTGAAAATAGTCAGGTTGACTTAGAAATTCGCAGAAGAACGCTTTAAAAAAAATCATCTCTCCAGAGCCTTGACCTTTTCTAGGTAAAGGAAGAATTTTTCCACTTTTTAGATGTACATGAAATTTGCGATAGATACTGTATACAGTGAACGTATAGACGTTTAGAGATGAGATGTACAAAGGCTTGGCTGTAAGATGGTGGTGGTGGCGGCGACGTAAGCCTTTAATCTGCTTTGTGCTATACACAGGATTCTTCGTCATCCGTCAGTTTCCGTTATTAGATTTCTCTGATTAAATTTCCATTCTTCGCTGTGAAAGACATTACACGAAATTTATAGCTGCGCGCGTCCAGACACGCATGTGCAAGGCAGCATTCCTCTCAGCCATGTTCACCTAATATATTTCTAAGATGATAATGAAAATAGTTGTGATTATTATGATGATGACGATGATTTTACTTTTGTTGATATGTACGCATGAGTCCATCTATGTGGCTATTTATACTGCGCCTTTTGATGATTTCCCGATGTCTTTCATAATCGGAGAAGTGTATCCTTTGATGTGATACACGATAGTACTTGTGACTAGTCTCTGCTGGTGTGTCTCATTATTTCT
Source organism: Bimastos eiseni (assembly GCA_959347315.1). Taxonomy (NCBI): domain Eukaryota; kingdom Metazoa; phylum Annelida; class Clitellata; order Crassiclitellata; family Lumbricidae; genus Bimastos; species Bimastos eiseni. Next base: position 25,084,092 of record OY365810.1, on the reverse strand, counting down.
CTGATGATGATGATGAGGAGGAGGAGGAGGAGGAGGAGGAGGATAATGATGAGGATGATAATAATGATTATGATCACGATGATGATGATGATGATGATGATAATAGTGACGACAACGGCGGTTGTGGTGGTGGTGTAGGTGGTGGTGGTGGTGGTGGTGGTAATGGTGGATGATAGAAGAAAGATTGGAAAACATAAAGGGGAACCACTACATGTAATTGTTATGAGCGATTGAAATGCATCAGTTGGAGAAAATAAGGTCAAGATAAATATGTGAGAAAACACGAACCAGAGAAAAGAAATTAAAAAGAGGAAGGCTAGTATAATTCTGCCAAAGGCAGGAACTGTAGATAACAAACACCTGGTTCCAGTTAGAAAAAAGGAGAGAGAGTACATACATGAATGTATGCAAGGCACCAGGAGATGATGCAAATAAACCAAATGCATTACTTCATGTTCAGACAGAGATACAGAAATAGTGTGAAGAATTCAAAAGCTGATGTAGACACGAACTATAACCTCGTGGCAATGACAGTGCGTCTTCAACTAAAATTCATATAGAGGAAGATAGTAATGAGGAATACGTGGGACATGGGTAAACTGTAGGCAAAGAGCAAAGAGCTATCAGATAAATAACATAACATAATAAAAACAACTGACAAAATGGAAGAACATCTGAAGGAAAGAAAACTGTTGAGAACGAAATAAAATCAGAAGAATTTTCGAGGCAGGAGGTGATACATGCAGATTGACGAGTATTAAAGGCAAGAGTGAGTGCCCACTCTCAGAATTACATTTAGGAATAAATACGAGAGGCAATGGAAGAGATGACGGAGGGTGTAAACGTGGGAGGATGACGGAGTTTGTAAACGTGAGAGGATGACGGAGGGTGTAAACGTGGGAGGATGACGGAGGGTGTCATTGTGGGAAGATGATCGATGAAAGTCTTCAGATTCACAGATGACCATCAATGATGGCTGATACATATAGTCAGAATGAGTTGCATGAAATGATTGATCGGCTAAATGAGATCACAATGGATAAGAAACGATATGAAATAAGCATCAGAAAGGCAAACATCATAGGGATAAGCAAAGGAAAGAAAATAACAGTAATTACTACCATATGAGTGGAAATTGTCACCACTCTAACGCTCTAGTGCCTAACTGAAACTTTCATTCTCTACTACCACTTATAAATAACTGACTTCTGCATGGTAGTACGTGACTGTTAATTCACAATGTCATCGATCAAAATCTTCAAATATTTCTACTTCTCCTAAAGCACCAGAATCCAGTATCATGTTCCACTCAAGCTTTGACACATTGTCAGTGATGACTGTATTATATATATATATATATATATATATATATATATATATAATATAAATATATACATATGACACTGCGCAGTGTGTATGTATATACGGACTGCTGCTGATGGACTCCGAATTTAGGAGAGGTTGCAAGGATGGAATTGTAGCAGTTGAATGCAACTATACAACTATGCAATACGGTACAACTGTAATTTGATATTTCCCATCTTACAATCAGCTCAGACGTGCACACACGCCTCGACAGCGCAACTGCAGTTGTAATGCAGAGCAATTGTGCACGTAGAACTTGCTCAAGGTCTTTACAAGGTCCTCGGACGAGGATCGAACCTGCACACCGAGCGTTACAGGCCGACCACTCTAACCAATCGGCCACCACGCCACACGTTGAAGCTCATCAGGTCAGAAGAATAGAGGAGCAATAATCAATGAGTGCACTAATAATATGTTTATAATATGCTCTACAGACGTGCTATATAAATGTTGTGTATGATGATGTGACGTGTAATTGGAGGCAGAGTTATGGCACAGTGACGTCATTGTCCTGTGGTGCAACATGGCCTTGGCATTGCGGACCCTTTGCTTTGGTGTAGCCTATTACGACAAAATTGTAATCATTGGTTGCCCATTGAGAGAACATTTACATATACGTTCAAATCTGTCTTACAATGCACGAGATATTTTACTTAGATAGGCCGACGTGTCCCTACTCAGCAAATAATGCGTTCTATCAGTTCTTTGTATAGATGTACCTGGTCACTTAATATGGCGCCTTTTGGGGACCTCATAAAAGCGAAGACTGGCGACTTATGTGTCCTCAACATACTTGTCTACAATTTTCTCAATTTTGTTTTTCGGATTTATCGTATTACGATTGGGTTTACAATATAATACAACTGCAGTTTGGTATTGCCTTTTGCCAGAAGTGCACGCACACACACACACACACATACACACACACACATACACACACACACATACACACACACATATACACACACACATACACACACACACATACACACACACACATACACACACACATATACACACACACACATACACACACACACATACACACACACACATACACACACACAGATAGCACAGAAGCAATTATATTGCAGAGTAACTGCGACCGAAGGACTTGCTAAAGGAACCTTACCAGTAATAGCCTCGGACGGGAATTGGATCCGTACTCTCCGGCTCCTCCACACAGGCCGACTGCTCTAACCAATAGGCAACCGTTTACATGGTTCTATAAAATATAATTCTCTTAAATTCTAATTCTTAACTGTCTTTTAAATTCTAATTCTTAACTATCTTTTAAATTCTAATTCTTAACTGTATGCTGTTTTATAGCCTACCGTCCAATTGAAGCAACTAACGAATTTTGGTGCGTTATAAACGGCGCTATAGAAAGCACTGTCTTAGATGACTATTTGCTACCGTAAAACATTTTTACTTTATCTTATAAAGAAAAAAGAATGCAGCGAATTCATGTCATAGTGAGAAAAGTTACCTGCTATACTGCTAAATGTTTCACCACTGGGATTCGTAGACATGTAGGCCATACCCATATATAATGTTATCCAATAAATGCTATAACATATACATGTAGGTACATGTATGTGAAGTTTGTAAACTGAATTCGTACAAAATACTTGAGCAATCTGAAAGACTGAACGAGACATCCGGCAATGCTGATTTCAAGTCATATATTAAATAATAGTGGCCAAAATGGGTGATAGGAATCCTGCAGATGTGTTGGTCGAGACAAAGCCAACCTATTGTGCGCAGTCAATTAACCAGACTTAATGAGGCAATTCTTGAGGCGAGGCTGAAACGATATTAACTGGACTCGGTCGAATGGTCATCAAGAGCATAGGTCGAAAATCGTGACCAGGAAGCCAGAAAAAACAACTGAATCAGGATCTGCTTGGAATGTTTTTGGTGATGAAGACTTGGACATTGTCCAGCATTGATTGAAGGTAATCCCGCCAAGAAGAATGTGCAAACATGGTCTTACACATACAACGATTTCTCTAGCGCCATTATTGTAATACTCAACGTACAAGTGAATAAGTACTCAATGTGAAAGAGAATAAGTAAGTAAGCACACCAAAGAGCGATCATCATTTGATCGCTATAATAAGGAATATGCATATCTGTAATTACTTATTTACTAGATCGCTGGTCTGTCAAAGTGAGGCCGTAGTTTTTAAACATCGCGTGGAGAAGTCCTGTCGAAATTTAGTAGGTAAGAGAAGTTAAAAGTCAGACGTGTAGATCGTAAGCAAGTAGGCCTATAACACTGAAAAAATTAAAGACTTCCCGGAAGGCACAGTACCGGATTGCAAATTTCAAAGCGTGGATGCAGATATTTCAACTGAGAACGCAACACAGCTCATGGTAATATTTACGGGCGTCGACACGGTTTTGTGAGCGAGGCAAGTAATAAAATTGGTTCATTTTAGTTATATATCCGATATTTCTCATGAACAATTTGGTCACTGTAGTTTTTGTGATTAATTTAGTCATCCGTCTCGCAAACTCTTAGGAAGAGTAGACTATTCTCATAAATCGCACTGCCAGGTTTTTCTTCTTGCCCACATATTTTAATATCCTTCCTATAAGATTTCACAGGTTTTTAGCCCAGCCCAAAAGTGGGCACCAACAAGGTTTAACTCCGTTTTGAAAATTGAGAGGGATGCAAAAAGGCACCTCTGCCTTCAAGTCGCAGACCATGCCACATGCGCTTAAGCCTGGAACGGGAATTTTGGCACCTTTGCCGATTGGTTAGAGAATTCGAATTATAGCGTGGAGAGCACGGGTTAATTGCAGTCTCCGCGCTGACACTTATATATATATATATATGAGGCTTACATTTACGCTGCATAGGCCTACTGTGTATGGACATTGAGCAAGTCCTTCATGTACAATTGCTCAACTTCATCGATCTTGTGTCGTGTGGTCGTGTCTGCACTTTTAACTAGTATGTGGTAACGTGCTATGCCTAATATTGTTTACACAAGAATCCAAGACGGCCGGCGTTTTGTTGTTGCTGTGCAGTGGGTCAACAATGGCTGCAATGGTGCATTGTTGCCTGAGGAGTCTGGGTTCGAACGATCTACGTTATCAATAAGCTAATGCAATCTTATGTCTTTCCTATCTCATTGTGTTATATAACGTCTCTTCCTGTTCTACTTTTGCCGCCATGCGACCTGAACGGACCTGATCTGCGAAATTGGCAATCTGCCAAACGCATGACGTCAGCCGCAGGAAGTTACGTCAATACAAGATTCAGCTTTTAATGACGCCATCAATTGTCGTCTGAGTTTTCCTGCCACCGGACTCTGAGGGTGGGTGGCTGGAGTTAAAGTGGAGGGGTCGATCGATAGCAATCAGTGAGAAGACGGCAACTAATGAGTTAACAGGACCCAGCTTCATTCCAATTAAATGATTTTCTTCGCGATCAAGCGCTGTCATTAGCCGTTGCCCATTGTGAATAAACAGGCGCCGATTGGGGCTTCAGCCGTAATAGCATTTACACAGCCACCGACTATTTATTCTCTAATACGATCTACAGCGCTTTGTATTAACGAACCTTCTAAGGAAGAATGATAATATTCCCAGTTTCCTCTTCAGTAACTATTATATAAACTTCTCCTCACCATTGGCATTCCTCCTCCACTTCCTCGTCCATCTCTGCAGTTCTTCTTCACACCTCGATCTGATTCTTTTCCTTACCCTACTTCCTCTTCAACCTAGCTCTTCATATACCTCGTTCTGGACACGAGAACTCGTCTTATAGCGCTGAGATAACGACCCATTCCTTTCCACCTGAGACGGTTAGGTCTACTGTAGATATAGAAACCTTGACCTACAATTGCTGATATCTGGTCATTGTATTGCGTAGTATAGTCTATTAATAGCTTAACGACAGTGATGGACAGTTTCTTGAGCACATCCTCTTATGATGCATTCCTCCTTGTTTCCAGGCAGAGGTGCCATCTATCGGCTGACAGAGCCCTCCACTGCCCTCGATATGCGCTGTGCACAGCTTTCGCTTGGAATTTCTTAATTGGCTTCAATATCTTAATAAGACGCCGTAATTATACTCCGTAGTTCTCTCAATTCACCCATTTTACTTTACATCCAGTGCTGTTATCCATGTATAGGATACCCATTCCTGTTCTTGTTTGACTAAGAAAGGGTCTTGGTCTTGTACTTGTATAATCTTAATCTGGCCATTGCTATAGCAACTGGGTTTAAGCCACGTAGGCTAATTCACCTGTAAGAATTGGGGGGCCTTGGCATCCGTCGCGGGTCCTCGATAGCACAATGATAATTATAAGAAATCGAGGCACGTATGCTGATGCTGCGAATGATGAATAATTGTCAGCTGCCAGAGTAACTTTTGGTTTCTTAAGGATTATGCATACACTTAATCCATAATTCCAGATTTCTGATTTCGCTGATATATAGGCCTACCATCCTGGCATTAGCAGTAGTTGCAGTTTAACGACACTGCGTGTTAACAAGGATCAACATCGTCACCCTCCTTCTTTAGCCAGGCATGAGACTGGAACTGTCATAGTGCGATTAGTAGTGTGTATACCATCCTCTCCACCTTCTTCAATTATTTGATTCAAAGTCTGTGATTCTGTAACTCTTCTATGGCATGCACACAGGTTGTTCAAGTTGTGAAGGTTCTATCGCCTGCATTACCTTCACGACGCATGTCTACATTTGCTGCAACGACCAGTGACTAATTAAAATGAAATAATTGGAGTATTAATTCAAATTAAATAATTCGAGTACTAATATCCTACATCAAGTTTCCTTGACAATCCTTCTCCTCTTCCGCCGGATCTTTTTCTGCCTCTTATGGTCGTTTTCTTCCTCAAGTCCCAAATGTTCGTCCTTCCCTTTCTCCTCCTCCTTCCGTTTCCGGCATTCTGTCCTCTGAATCTCAACACCTTGTTCCTCCTCTTCCTCCTTCACTCACATTTATTGCTCCTCCTCCTCCTTCTCCTCTTCATTCATCTCTCTTCCACCTTTTCCGTCTTCATCCCTTGCATTCCGCTGTTCTTTTTCTACTTTATCATCCAGTGCCACCTGTTTCGTCTTCCTCTCTTCTCTGTTCCTTTCCATCTCCTCCCTCCTCTTTCTCCTCTTCTCCGCCGATCCAGCCCTCAGAGCCCACACAGATATCGATTTCTGCTCGGACATCGTCATTCGTTACCTCGTCCTCCTTTCTATAGCGCCTTCGCCGTCTGCGGTGTGCTTTATATAGCGCAGGCGTGTGGGAACAGCAGAAGCACCAGAATGACTGCATCAATAATCGGCGCACGGGTGCGCGGCGTGTGTAAGTAGCCTCGGCAGCTGTGGCAGTTTTAGTGGACTGAAATCATCGAGCGGAATGTTGTTCACTAACCATTTCTGTAGGTTAGGTTGAGTGCTGTTAGATGAAAAAACATGGGCTGAGATTACGGCCGAAATTCGTTTGGTTTTGCAGATCTAAGTTCAAAGGATTTGTGGCCGGAATGGGTAATGGCAGATTTGCGGCTATTTGGAATGAGGCTTGCCTTATGTTGCTTCTCAAATAGGACCACGAAGCTCCTGTCTCCTTCCCTCTATGTTTATATCATGGATTTCCGCATCAGAATATTTTTATGGACAAATTATACCTGCGTTCAGTGTAACAGAGGCGAATTGACACATGCGTTGCAATACACTTGTACGTCAGCTAAGAGCTTAGAGGTCACATTAGTTGGTTTCCTAAAAGTCTGTTCACAGTTCTAGGACGCTTGATCACTGGAGGTTGATCAACGGACGATTGATCATCGGACGATTGATCATTGGGCGATTGATCACTGTTGCTGTCAATTCTTACAAAGATTTATATGTACATATTGATGACTTTAATTAATAAGGTAGAAAGAGAAACGTTGTATTTACCGTTATGAAAGATAAAAATCAAAAAACGTTAAGGCCCATCGCAGTCCCTCAAAGTACATGTATATAAATAGGTGATCAATCGTCCGGTGATCAATAGTCCGGTGATCAATTGTCCGGTGATCAATCGTCCACACACCCTGTTCACATTATCAGACAATTTAAATTGATTCTACGTAACCACGTGTGCAAATATTCCCGCTTCATAGTCTACATGCATCGTATAGCCGATTCACAACATCTTTATTTATCTCCAATTCACTCCACTCACGAACTCAATCCATATGTGTATCTCCATTCTGCCCACAGAATTTTTGCAGCATTCAACACAGTTTTTGTCACTTGTAGAGCGGTTTCAAAAGTCTCGATGATCAAAATTGTTCAACAAGCATGGAACATTCTTCATTGGCAGCCTACACATAGGCACCGATACATACTGTGCAGTAGCAGGCTACACGGTAATCGTTCTTTCTATCAAAACGCGTAACAACAGCTGGGCAACAACATTTCAAAGAAAGGTTTACGTAGTTGACGGAAGAACCGACAATATTAGGCCATACACAGGTCATAGACAAGCCCAGAAGTACAGAAGTAGTCAGTGTGCAATTATCCACAGTCAATTTACGCGACACTACATTACCATAGCCTCGCATTAAGGTCACTGATTTGCGTATGGCCTACATCAGTAACTTAATATAAAAATTGATGAGAATGGAGCAGACTATTGAAGTCCGTTGCGGAAGATCTCAAGTATTGCGAAGTCATTTCTCGCTCAACTTAACTCCGCCACTGTTTCCACTCTGACAGTGTCTGTCCCAAGCCTGGATAATGATCTATGTTGTCCCACATCGTAGTTAAACTGAAGCTAAATGGTTAAATTCGACTCCTGTAATAACTTCATTCGCTCATAGGCCTACTGTGCTTGTAAGCATACTGCGGTTTGTCAGTTTGAAATTAAACGAAGATTATTTTTGTTATTATTATTATTATTATTATTATTATGATTATTGTTATTATTATGATTATTATTATTATTATTATTATTATTATTATTATTATTATTATTATTATTATTATTATTATTATTATTATATACAAACATACATGTTTCACATTGTGCTGTTATCGCCCATGTTGGCGAGCTAAGTGAATGGTGGCAATGTCCCGAAGAGGCAGGCGGCGTTCCCACGCTGAAGAACAACCAAGATACGTTGGTCTTATTATTATTATTATTATTATTAGTTTTAATATTAGTTATATTAATAGTTTTATTATTATTATTATTATCATTATTATTATTTGTTTTTACAAGGGTAATACTCGCTCACCTTTTTGATTCTCATCCTCGCTCGTCTGCATAGTTTCGCTTAGTTTCAAATGCAATAACGAGTCTTCTTCTGGAAATCTTCGTCCAGTTGATTCTGTTTCTGATTTCCCAGTGTAGCATTTGGATCACTAAGTATCAGAGTAGCTCCTATGCAGACGAGAGCAGATTTCTCAAGCACCCAGTAATACTCCAGGTATATACCCGATAGGCATTGTTGCGAACGAGGAGACGGTCGTGGCGACGGTCGTGCAACGGTGGTCGGCGGTGACTGCAATACAGGTACCGCTCGCACTGAAACAAAGGCTGACGTTGTCATGGAAATCGGCGCCAGTCGTCAGATAATTTAATTGCACTTCGGGCCCGGCTTCTTAGTGGACAGCACTGGTTCTTGGGAATTGGGCTTCGGAGCTATCTGGATAGATACGCCATTCGACAAGACCTGACTCGAGGCCTTGACTATAGCATTAGGAACTGATCAGTTACGGCCAGGTTTATTGGCTGCAAATTAGTTCAAAATTTGGTCTCGTTGTCGCCAATGGTGGCAAATGCATTGTGGGCCTGGTATACGTCTTATCTACCTGGAGATCCATTGTCTAAGCAATGTACAGCGATATTGTTCGAGCCAGCATATTGTACTGCTGAATACATCTGCTTATCGATTTATCTAGCGCTATATTAGAATTATGCGATTGATGATTCAGTGGATGCTTTCAAAAACGCGTCGACTTCGTGTGACGACTTTGGGCAAGTTGTTTTGCTGGTTTCGATAACTAAGAAGGTCAATTTGGGGTCAGGCTGGCCCACTGTCGCTCAAGGGGTGAAGGGAAGGAAATGTTCCACTTCTGAGGAATGGGACTTCTGCTTATGTACTGGTGACTGGCTGACTGCGGCATTGCCAGAGAGGCGAGGGAAAGTTCAGAACCAGAGACTGGCTCAGTGGCAAGAGAAAGTTCAGCACCAGAGACTAACGAAGTGGATTTCTAACGACCAATCGATTATTTCATCAGTCCGTTTCATGAATGAAACATTCCTTCCACCAACCGAGCAGTCTTTTCTCCAGACGTCGTCGTCAAATATCGTTCTTAAGCGATTCCTGTATCAGCTACTGCTACTTCTTGCTATGTCCGAGCAGCTGCCTATCAGACGTTGTCTTTGAACAGACGGCACCAGGACGAAGGTTGACAGAGATCGATGGCGAACTGAGGGAGGAACAGGAGGACATAGGACAGAGAAACTGATGATGGATGGAGGCAGTGAGGGAGGAAAGGAGGGAGGCAGGGAGGGAGGAGGAAAACTTAAAGGGTTAGGGCAGATAGAAAGAAGAAAGTGTGGAAGGGAGTCGCTTCGTCCTTTCGCCGGCGACTGACTGACAATTTCGATGACGGATCAGCAGCGCATGATGGCAACAGAAGAAGGAACGCCTGAAGGCGGATGGCGCTTAGATCTAGATATAGAGGGAATGAACGACCCTGGAAGAGAAGCAGAGAAAAAGACAGACAAAGACAGACGAAGATAGAAGACAATGAAACAGTGACAGAGACAGAAAGAGAATAACAGACAGACTGAGAGACGACGAAAGAGACACAGGCTAGACACTCTTCAATGAAAGACAGACACAGAGAAAGACAGGCAGACATAGGGAACAACACATGCACACAGACAGACGTCTCCTCTGCTTTTTCCATCCCATACAAAATAGACGCACTCCTCTGATGTTGGTCCTGCTGCTGGGAATGATGATGATGATGCGAATGCTGCCGAAGTCCCTCACTCTGCGCATACTTAATTCATTTCGTCATCATCCCTTCCTTCTTCTCTATAACTCCAGGCAGAGTAGACGGAGCAACGGATATGGACACCAGTGCTTCAGATTATCCACCCTTTGCCCCCGCCCTGTCCCTGCCTCTGCCACTGCTTCTATCTCTGCCTCTGCCTCTGTCTCTGTCTCGATCTCTGCCCCTGCCTGCCTCTGCCTCTGTCTCTGCCTCTGCCTATACCTCTGCCTCTGCCTCTGCCTCTGCCTCTGCCTCTGACTCTGCCCCTGCCTGCCTCTGCCTCTGCCTCTGCCTCTGTGCCTCTGCCTCTGCCTCTGTGCCTCTGCCTCTGCCTCTGTGCCTCTGCCTCTGCCTCTGTGCCTCTGCCTCTGCCTCTGCCTCTGCCTCTGTCTCTGTCTCTGTCTCTGCCTCTGCCTCTGTGCCTCTGCCTCTGCCTCTGCCTCTGTGCCTCTGCCTCTGCCTCTGCCTCTGCCTCTGCCTCTGCCTCTGTGCCTCTGCCTCTGTCTCTGTCTCTGTCTCTGCCTCTGCCTCTGCCTCTGCCTCTGCCTCTGCCTCTGCCTCTGCCTCTGCCTCTGCCTCTGTGCCTCTGCCTCTGCCTCTGTGCCTCTGCCTCTGCCTCTGTGCCTCTGCCTCTGCCTCTGCCTCTGCCTCTGCCTCTGTCTCTGTCTCTGTCTCTGCCTCTGCCTCTGCCTCTGCCTCTGCCTCTGTGCCTCTGCCTCTGCCTCTGTCTCTGTCTCTGCCTCTGCCTCTGCCTCTGCCTCTGCCTCTGCCTCTGCCTCTGCCTCTGTCTCTGTCTCGATCTCTGCCCCTGCCTGCCTCTGCCTCTGCCTCTGCCTCTGTGCCTCTGTCTCTGCCTCTGCCTCTGTGCCTCTGCCTCTGCCTCTGTGCCTCTGCCTCTGCCTCTGTGCCTCTGCCTCTGCCTCTGCCTCTGCCTCTGTCTCTGTCTCTGTCTCTGCCTCTGCCTCTGCCTCTGTGCCTCTGCCTCTGCCTCTGTGCCTCTGCCTCTGCCTCTGCCTCTGTCTCTGTCTCTGTCTCTGCCTCTGCCTCTGCCTCTGCCTCTGCCTCTGCCTCTGTGCCTCTGCCTCTGCCTCTGTCTCTGTCTCTGTCTCTGCCTCTGCCTCTGCCTCTGCCTCTGCCTCTGTGCCTCTGCCTCTGCCTCTGCCTCTGCCTCTGTCTCTGTCTCTGTCTCTGCCTCTGCCTCTGCCTCTGCCTCTGCCTCTGTCTCTGTCTCTGCCTCTGCCTCTGCCTCTGCCTCTGCCTCTGTCTCTGTCTCTGTCTCTGCCTCTGCCTCTGCCTCTGCCTCTGCCTCTGCCTCTGTCTCTGTGCCTCTGCCTCTGCCTCTGTGCCTCTGCCTCTGCCTCTGCCTCTGCCTCTGCCTCTGTCTCTGTCTCTGTCTCTGTCTCTGCCTCTGCCTCTGCCTCTGTCTCTGCCTCTGCCTCTGCCTCTGCCTCTGCCTCTGTCTCTGTCTCTGCCTCTGCCTCTGCCTCTGCCTCTGCCTCTGCCTCTGTCTCTGTCTCTGCCTCTGCCTCTGCCTCTGTCTCTGTCTCTGCCTCTGCCTATACCTCTGCCTCTGTCTCTGCCTCTGTCTCTGTCTCGATCTCTGCCCCTGCCTGCCTCTGCCTCTGCCTCTGTGCCTCTGCCTCTGCCTCTGCCTCTGTCTCTGTCTCTGTCTCTGCCTCTGCCTCTGCCTCTGCCTCTGCCTCTGCCTCTGCCTCTGCCTCTGCCTCTGCCTCTGCCTCTGCCTCTGCCTCTGCCTCTGTGCCTCTGCCTCTGCCTCTGTGCCTCTGCCTCTGCCTCTGTGCCTCTGCCTCTGCCTCTGCCTCTGCCTCTGCCTCTGCCTCTGTCTCTGTCTCTGTCTCTGCCTCTGCCTCTGCCTCTGCCTCTGCCTCTGCCTCTGCCTCTGCCTCTGTGCCTCTGCCTCTGCCTCTGCCTCTGCCTATACCTCTGCCTCTGTCTCTGCCTCTGTCTCTGTCTCGATCTCTGCCCCTGCCTGCCTCTGCCTCTGCCTCTGCCTCTGTGCCTCTGTCTCTGCCTCTGCCTCTGTGCCTCTGCCTCTGCCTCTGCCTCTGCCTCTGCCTCTGTCTCTGTCTCTGTCTCTGCCTCTGCCTCTGCCTCTGTGCCTCTGCCTCTGCCTCTGTGCCTCTGCCTCTGCCTCTGCCTCTGTCTCTGTCTCTGTCTCTGCCTCTGCCTCTGCCTCTGCCTCTGCCTCTGTCTCTGTCTCTGCCTCTGCCTATACCTCTGCCTCTGTCTCTGCCTCTGTCTCTGTCTCGATCTCTGCCCCTGCCTGCCTCTGCCTCTGCCTCTGCCTCTGCCTCTGCCTCTGCCTCTGCCTCTGTCTCTGTCTCTGCCTCTGCCTCTGCCTCTGCCTCTGTCTCTGTCTCTGCCTCTGTCTCTGTCTCTGCCTCTGCCTATATCTCTGCCTCTGTCTCTGCCTCTGTCTCTGTCTCGATCTCTGCCCCTGCCTGCCTCTGCCTCTGCCTCTGCCTCTGTGCCTCTGCCTCTGCCTCTGCCTCTGCCTCTGTCTCTGTCTCTGCCTCTGCCTCTGTCTCTGCCTCTGCCTCTGCCTCTGCCTCTGTCTCTGCCTCTGTCTCTGCCTCTGCCTCTGCCTCTGCCTCTGTCTCTGCCTCTGCCTCTGCCTCTGCCTCTGCCTCTGCCTCTGCCTCTGTCTCTACCTCTACCTCTGTCTCTGCCTCTGCCTCTGCCTCTGCCTCTGCCTCTGCCTCTGTCTCTGTCTCTGCCTCTGCCTCTGCCTCTGCCTCTGTCTCTGTCTCTGTCTCTGCCTCTGCCTCTGCCTCTGCCTCTGCCTCTGCCTCTGTGCCTCTGCCTCTGCCTCTGCCTCTGTGCCTCTGCCTCTGCCTCTGTGCCTCTGCCTCTGCCTCTGCCTCTGCCTCTGTCTCTGTCTCTGTCTCTGTCTCTGCCTCTGCCTCTGCCTCTGCCTCTGTGCCTCTGCCTCTGCCTCTGTCTCTGTCTCTGTCTCTGCCTCTGCCTCTGCCTCTGCCTCTGCCTCTGTGCCTCTGCCTCTGCCTCTGCCTCTGCCTCTGCCTCTGCCTCTGCCTCTGCCTCTGCCTCTGTCTCTGTCTCTGTCTCTGCCTCTGCCTCTGCCTCTGCCTCTGCCTCTGTCTCTGTCTCTGCCTCTGCCTCTGCCTCTGCCTCTGCCTCTGTCTCTGTCTCTGTCTCTGCCTCTGCCTCTGCCTCTGCCTCTGCCTCTGCCTCTGTGCCTCTGCCTCTGCCTCTGTGCCTTTGCCTCTGCCTCTGCCTCTGCCTCTGCCTCTGTCTCTATCTCTGCCTCTGCCTCTGTCTCTGTCTCGATCTCTGCCCCTGCCTGCCTTTGTCTCTGCCTCTCTGCCTCTACCACTACCTTGATCTCTGCCTATGCCTCTGCCCCTGCCTGACTATGCCTCTGCCTATGCCTCTGCAGTCTGCATATGTCTTTGTCTTTATCTTCCTCCAATCTCTCTCTAACACTCGCTCGCTCCATTGCTCTGCTCAGCCCAGCTGGAAGATTGGTCGCTATAATTTGCCAAGGCCATAAGCGGTCAATTTGCATCGCAAGATTCAAGCAGCTGACTTCCGGGTTAAGCAACGCCAGACCGAAAGACTAAAGGAAGGAGGGACAGAGCCAGGATCAGAGGCCGCAGACGACTCTTCAGCAATCTTCAACCATATCCAAACTCAGCAACCATCAAGCCACTCTGTTCCTGCGTCCAACTGTCCCTCTGTT
>OY365810.1:24965752-25069776 GCA_959347315.1 Bimastos eiseni | reverse complement strand
CGCTATTTCGTGTTATGGGGGTTGGTCAGTGAGACCATGTGCTGATCGAAGTTAATGGTACAACGTGTCGGAGAAATCAGACGTTGACAGAAGCCACTTATCCAATTCAAGAAATTTGAATTTTTATTATACATATTCTTAGTATACATGACAGAGTCTCTGAATTAGATAATAATGGCCATAACCAAATGTCTTTATTTACCGCTTCAAGCAGCAGAACACAATGACGAGAATAGATACGATAACAGGAACATGTAGAGAAGGGGATGATATGGATATGGATAGAAGTAACCCCTAAGGAACCGATGGGTCCGCTAACAGGGCTTACCCTTTCGACCCTACGTTGAGCTTTAGGTTCAGAAAGTACAAAACATAGATCATTTTTATCTTAACTAGTTAACTAATGCTGTCTATGCACATGCTAGTTATTTAGAGTGGCAGTTAAAAGTTGTTCTTCATACTTGTTTTTAAAGTGTCGGACATGGCTGGATAGAGCTATAGCACTTATTCCTAGCTTCTCTATAGTTTGAAGAGGAGTTTATGTCTAACAGTACCCAATGCTTTTGTAATATTGAAAAAATGCCAAGGGATCATTCATTAGGATCCGTCGCATTAAATATTTTCTCCTTTATAGGTCGATTAGAGATATCATGGTAGAGTGTCCCTATAGTTGTATGCTTTGTATTCATTTAAAAAAAATCATGTAGTCAAGTCAACGATGCATAGTTTTTCAAGTACCATTAGGAACTAAGGTAAAATTGAGATTGGTCTATAGTTTATAGTATTCTCTCTAAGTACCTGCATATAAATCAGGCCTGATAGTAAGAGAACAGTTTATACTTTATAATGACAAAGAGCGGAGTGGCAATGAGGTCGAGTATCGGGTTAAGGAGACATCGATCAAAATCATCTACACCCGTTTTATTTGCGGTTTTCAGGCTACGTGCTTCTTGCGGAAAGGTAGAATAGACCGTAAAGGAATTCGAATTGGAAGCATGCATAGAGTATAAATAGCCTAGAGATCGATTTGTTTGTAGCGGGAATTCTGTCAACAACTTCTTGGACGATATTAGTAAAATAAGACAGTATTAAACTTTTCTGCTGCGCAAGTAGCATACTATCTATAAGTTCAGTCAGTTTTTTCGTTTTAGGTATTAGCCTAACATTCTGCCAGATCTGCATCACTTTTGCATTTCATAAATTCAAATTTCTTGTATTCTTTTTCAGCAATTGTTCGTTGGATTTGCTGATCATTCACCATACTCATAGAATCAAACAAAGAAGGATGCAACGCTAGCGCATCATCGGCTCAATTTCGGTCTATCCATCCATCCATCCATCCATCTAATCAAGGGCATACACTACAATATGAAAAAGTCAGGTGCACATCCAGCAACGACGTGAAAAGATTTTCACTACGGGTAGGCCTACTCAGGTATAGCTATAGCGTATCACGTTAATTATTACAGATGAATAAACCTAATTTCCTTTCTGCACGCGTTAATAATATATTTGCATTAATTTTCGTCTTGGCTATGAACAATTAAGTAGTAACTTAGTCAGCTGATATGTTATTAGTCGTATACCATATATCACAGTTTCATTTCGTCCATTTGAATCTGCACTAGTTCTTAGGCCAGGACTACAGGCCTATCCTTTTTCGACTACACAGTCTGCACTACTACCGATCTAATCAACCTTGATGTTTCTTGAACGTATGCTGGAGGCTGCGAGACGCGCTACGTAACTTGTAAAATACTACACATCAGTTGATTATGTCAATGCACTCAGCAGAACTTCTTTTCATCGACTAAAAACTGCATAAACGAACTAAGCAAGTGTTTATGAGGAAATTAAAAGTATGCATAATCATTGCATATAGCACACATATGCACACAAAGACACTTATCAAACACAAACACACACACCTAAACTCACACACCTACCCACACACGGCACACACACACACACCCACCTACATACACAAAAACAGCACACAGAGAGACAGGCTCACGTGCAGTGGCGAAACGAAGGGAACAGAGAAGAACAGAGGGATAAAAAATGTAGCTATAGTTGTGGTAAGTTCTCTCCGACAGAAATTGTACCATCAAACTAATTCAATATTTCAAAGTTACTTAACAGAAGGAATCGTAGAGAAAGGAGGGGATACATCAGCCATGTCACAAATCTGCTTATCGGCAAAAAATTGAAGGAGAAGACCTCAATATTTTCTAAAATAAGCACAGCTTAGTTGTCAGTTCAAAATATTGTGTTTCCGTTATTGCCATTATTGTAGCATATATTTTCTTTAATATAATAATTTTAATAACGTTACTAATTATCATCATCATAACAATAATAGATATTCTGATATTGACCGGCCTGGACTGTCACGAACTCATTCGGTCGCGTGGATAGGCTTCAAGGAACAATGCTTTTTCTTACCTTTGTTCTAAATCGATCAATGGAGTACTGGTGTTACGGATGTCATGCAACAAGCTCCATTCCAGATAGAATACACAGCGTCTGCGATTCTGCGTCTCAACCATGCATGCTATACAGAGTGAATGTTGAACTGCAGAGGTCATGACCATTCAGCGGTTGACCACATTTTGTGAACGTAGGCCCCGTGTATGCTTGCGTGTATGTGTGCATGAATGCGTGTATGTGTGTATGTATGCATGTGTGCACGTATAACATATATGTGTGTATGCATGCATGTACGTATGTAAGTATGTATTTATGTATTTGCTTATAATATGGACTCCAGCATGTATGTCTGCGAGCATATGTATATGCAATCATGCATGTATGTATAGGTACTGATGTGCACGTAGGTATGTATGCATATGTATTTATGTATGCATGTATGTATGTATGCATGTATGTATGTAAGTATGTGTGTATGACTGAGCAAGTGGCGCTGTGTTCGTATCAGAGCCTGTGAATAAGCTGGTTCCCGCGACTTCGCTTTTGTGGGCGCTGTAGAAATGTTGAGATTACGATTTATAAGAGCGGAAATCTCGATAGTGCGTCAATTGTCGGCTGATCTTTATCAGGTCGACTGCAAATGATTTCTGCCGACTACACAACCAGTGAAGGCGATGGTGATCAGGTGTTGCTGGGCTGATCAGTCAAACATTGGCCCACTGGCCGACGAAATTATCTTATCGAGCGTTAACATTGTCAAAGAGTCTTTCCCATCGACCGTTTGGTTTCTAACTGATCAAGCGTTGGCTAGGCGTATTCAGGTGTGCGAAAATCATGGTGATGATGACAACGATGACAATGATGGTCGTGTCGATGGTGACAATAATAATAGTAGTAATAATAATATTCGAAGATATGTTTCAGGTCCTACCTTTGTCTCAATATGCTTTTGTCAGTTGTCCAATTTAAAGTTCTCTCAATGGTCTTAATTTATATATCTCAGCAGATATGTAAATTCTGCTGAGAAATATAAACATCTTTCTCAACAAACATCGCTTGCCCGTTTCCACCTCATTGTTTCCTTTCAAATCCTACGACCTACTTCACCTCTTTGTTCCTCGTGTTAGAGCCACATCGGCTAAATCCTGATCAGTTGCCTGCATGCATTGGTCCCTCTCTGTGGAATAGGCTTTCCTCTTCTCTTCCCTCTAGCATCGTCCCTGGTGGCATCTAGACGTCTTTCTCTCACCTCAAAACTTTCATTGTCTATAAGGGAGCCTCGTACTGGTAGCGCGTCTGAAGAGCTTATGCTGTGTGTGATAAGTTTTTTATGCGTGATGTTCTGCGCTGGCTTCCTGTCTGCATTAGCTACAGGATAGCAGACACTTTTCTGGCGGTGACTCGTTGGTAGTGCTCCGTCCTATTAAATAGATTACTTAAATAGACTACTTAAATTTTAAGTAGCCTCTGTTGCCCGGGTTCGGATATATCCTACCATAGGGCTCTCCGTTCCTCGGACAGAGGGGAGCTAATGGTCCCACGAGTTCAATCCTCGATTAAGCAGCACCGAGCCTTCTCGGGGGTGGAACCCTGCATTTGGAATGGACTCCCGCTAGCGCTGCGCATACTCCCTAGGAATCTGCCAACCTTCTATCGCATCCTGAAGTCATTGTCGTTTGGCCACAGCCTGGCTGAGAGCGCCTCTGAGTAGGTTACTTGAAGGGGCGCTATATAAATTTTCGAAATGAATGAATTTAACGACGCATCCATGACAAGGATGATATGCGTCAAGGGCATATGCTGTGTGAAGCCCTTTATTAATGAGCAAGGACGGTGAGGCTGGCATACTTAGGCCCACTGTCCCTGTTGCACTCGAAACTTTGGGTCTCATCAATAGAGCCTGTGTAGGAGGTTAAATTAACTCCCCGGGAGTCAGTTTGTCCTAGGTAGAATTAACTCCCCTATTGCATCAGATATGGGAGTCAATTTTTCCTAGGAAGAATTAACTCCCCCGGAGTTAATTTATCCTGGGAAGAGTAATTTTACGGGAGTGTCTATTTACTATTCACCAGCGGGAGTGTGTATGTCCTAGGTACAATGCACTCCACTACTCTGTTCCTAGGAAGAATTAACTTCCGGGTCAATTTATCCTAGGATAAATTGACCCGGGAGTGCTTAAAAGGGGAGTATATTTGGCCTTCTACACCGGTCCTGAGTTTATAGCAGTGCTAGGACGGCGATTAGCAGCGGTGTCAGAGGAGGACCGACTCCATATCACGCACCTTCAACAGATCATAACACTACCATAAATATTATAACCCCTTCGCATGCGGATGAACATGTGAACAGTTAATCCGAGACTAGAATAACAACAGTAGGCCTAACTCCAGAGCAACAGACGTTCCTCTCTGATAGCTACATCAGGTGGGAAAAATGGTAATAAATTAGAGTTGATTTTTTTCTCCCGATATATTTTGAAACATCAACAGATAACAAATTAAAAACGATATTACATGTGACCAATTTCTTCATCATTTGCATTACCGTCATTGACGCATCATGCATCTACAACAGTTACATTTACATTTACATTTACATTTACATTTACAACATCAATTGGCCATCTTCAACATCAACATCATCACCAAGTTATCAAAAGTGTTATTTTCATCATTATCATCATCATGGCGAACTCCGTTATCAATCTTATCATTATCACCATTGTTGTTGCCAGTGTCTTCGTCTACTCTAACACATATTATGGACACACACGGTGGTATGATATCATACGATATCATATGATATCACATATATTATGATGTATAGTAATTCGCCTGAGTTGCTCCATGGAGACACAGAGCGACGGATGCAGACACACAGAGAGGCAGAGACAGGGTCACGGAGGCAGAGACAGACACCCATAGGGACGAGATGATGTGAAGTCCTGTCGACAGTAACAATGGACAGGGAGGGGAAGAATGGGTAACGATGTGGAATTCAACGCAGCAATTGATTGCTACTTAGGCGCCAAACGATACGTCTGGCAAATGGTCGGTCGGTGTGTCTGTCTGTCAATCTGTCTGTCTGTCAATCTGTCTGTCTGTCTGTCTGTCGGTCGGTCGGTGACCGAGCTTTGACCGACGCTTCTGTGTCATTGACGCCCATTCAGACAACACGGTTGACGCAAGTGCAGGGCATTGTGTATGTTTTGTACACACTACTTCGTAGGCCTGTGTGTGCATCCGTATGAGTGCATGCATGTACGCATGCACTATGGATGCATGAATAATTATTGGTGCATATATATATTTATGTACGTACCCACGTACTATGGTGCTAATCAAAATTACGGTATACGCATTTGGTAATGTCTCACCCAAACATACGTCCCTTTAGTTATGGATAACAAAGAAACAAATTATTCTGTTATCAATATATTGAGCTCAGCATTACTGATGAGCAGCAGCATAGTATCTGGAAATGTCCTCCGGTGTCTATCAACTACTTGTGACATAAATAGCTTCTGCTCTTCCTGGTTAGACCTACTGTCGACACCAATGAATGATTGATCTAAAGCAATCCCCGCTCGGTGGCATCATTGACCACCGTCAGACCATCCAGTCGTTTTTGAGTACTAATTATACTCAGGATCATTAAATCAAGTGCTAGGATAAAGGACCAGGAAATCCCATGATAGATATCCTGTGATAGATATCCTGCGATAGAAATCCTATGATAGATGTTCCATAAGGCGCCAAAGATCTGCAGAGTATGTTGGGAGATAAAGTCACATGGTTGCATCATTAGCAAAAACGCCATGTCCAGCACAATGCGCAGAGGGGGCTGTCCATGCGTTTCCTTATTTGGGACCGTGATCATTGCTTCCTTCATTTCCAGAGAAACCATTTCACGGAAGAAAGCAAAGCCAGCTGGAGTTTCACTTAGATATCATAAATGCAGGGCTGCAAATATGTTGGTTTTTGATTATTTGGTTTTTTGGCTTTTTACAAAAAACTAAAAGATACGAAAAATGGCAACTTTTGTTTTTTTCATTCAATTTACTAATATTACTATTATATTATTACTATTATACCAATTTGTGCTATTCAATCCGAAATCAAGCTAAATTAATTATAAAAACGAATTTGAGCTCTTTTTCATGCTGTTTTTGATGTTATTTTATAACAAAACTGTTGTGACAAAATCCAAAGGAAAACTAAAAATTCCAAAAACAAATAAAACAAAAAAACAACTTTTGATCTAGAAAAATCTTGGTTTCTTTTGCACCCCTGCATAAATGGTCACGGAGGTACTTCATTGCTGCATCGACAACAGCTTTCGTTTGTTTGTATGCATTGAAATCTGTGACACAAGCACGTGTACCAAGACTGTATGCACAACTTGAGAATAATCTCTATGACAGGCTCCAGTCATTGGAACATAAATTTGCACATCTTAACCACTTTCCGCTCTTCCCAAGAAAATTAATGCCAAGTGAAGGAGCTCGAAAAATGTTGTCTCTGACCTAAAAATTAATGTTCTGCTCTCCTAGATCAGCCAGTTATTCACCATTCAACTGCCAGAATCCGCTCATTCATCATCTTACATCTTTCTCTAACAGCCTCCAGGCTCATTCTCTCCACCACGTGACCGCCATCATGCACTGACTTCCATCGTTGCACCATGCTGTCTCCTCGGCTAGACCCCCTCGGACGTTGACCTGGAGTTGGACTAATGCTAACTTGATTTGACATAGCGCCGGTGAGACCAGAAAACGCTGGTCTCCCTGACATGACTTTGAGGGCGCTGAGAAATATTCAAAGATTTAAAATTTTAAGTCACAGTAATTTTAACCGGTCTAAAACCAGTAGGATTATATGGTCGCTGTTATCTGCTTCGCCTAAAGCATGAAAATCGTGACCTGCAGTCAGATTCTAATTAACTAATCACCACAAAATAGCACATCGTGCATACAAGGATACAGCATTCATGAGCTTCTTGTATACATGTACACGTTACACTCGGTAGCTACTACGGTTACACCCCACTACATTACTGCAATGGTCGACATTACTACGGAACAGCAGCACACCCAGAAGCGACGAGAACACGTCATTAATGTGTTCATAAAACACACATGGTTACCTATAGTTGCTTAACGCGACAAGGAGAAAACCATGGGTTTAGTACTCTTTTTCTTAATAAATGCATAATATTGCACCTGGTATCGAAGTTAAGACTTTATTACCGGCAGGCAAGACTATTCCACTCGGCCAACTTAATTGCCTTTCGGGAAAATGCCTGAACCATGACCGCACCTAGATAAATTTTTCATCGGATAACGGACGCACGAATAGAAGGGCGGTCAAAAGACAGACGAAGAGACGGAGGGAAAAGGATAGCCGAGAGAAATGAGTGTGAGAGAGACTGCTATGTGGCAGTTGTAGTGATGTTTTACGATTCCCTTGCAGATGGGACGAAAGATGCCCCTCCTCTACCACCACGCTCCACCCACCCGATCCTCGAAGAAGGACAATTGTTATTTGCTGTAGTAAAGCCCCAGTTGATGACAGCAATGATGACACGACCTGAATTACCGATCGAAACCCATCACTGATCACATGACATGGCCACTTGATCAAAGGTCATTTTCTGCTCATAATTGAGTTAATGACCTGATCACAGCAGATGTAGCAAAGGCCAATTCTACTCATGATCGACTTAATGACCTGGCCACAACCAATGCAGCAAAGGCCAATTCTACTAGCATCGAACTCTTAGTAATTGAAGACCAAATTCGATCATCCAGGAGTCGACGATCTTAAAATATTCTGATCACATATTCTGATTCGATGAGACGAAAGGTCACCAAGAGGTCAGTCAAGTTCGATGCCATTTTATTTAAGTTCCAAATGACAACGGCTCAGACTTAGTGCACGGAGTGCAATCCAATGGAACAAATTGACTCAACGCCTTCTTAGAAGGAACCATGCAGCGTATTGACAACGCGTTCTGGGGTCGGTTTTCATGCAGTAGCCATTAGAATGGACGACGATACTCTCAAATCAACAGACTACGTTTTGTTCTAAATACAGGCTAGACTTTAAACTAATCGATTAACACGACCCTGACTAACATCACGTCATCTCAGCTTATTTCGGTTACATTGCGAACTTTAGTTACACATAGCTCATTAAAATTAACACTCAAACTGCACTGATCGTCAAGCACCCTAAAACGGTGGCGTTAAGCCCACATTACACTAGGGTCACACCTCAGCTAGTATTCCGAATGCCTGAATAACAGAGGTATAAGTCATGCAAAGAAAGCGACGCACCTTTCTGAGTCGCTGCTGCCGTCGCTGCGCACGTAGGTATCTCGGCCTCCATGATTAATGGCGTCTCTCGATGCGTCGTCTGTAACGACGAGATGCGAGTCTCCTCTTCGATTAGCGCCGCTATCCCTCGCCTATCGATCTATCGATCACCTCCCAGTGTCTGCGTCGCGCATATCCGATCGCTCGTCAGATCCTTTCATCGTCATCGAAGACGCCCTTCCGAAGACAGCGAGATGTTTCTGTGAGCCAGCCAGACAGTCAGCAAGACCTAGCCAGACAGCAAGACCCGGCCAGACAGTTAGTCAGCAAGACCCAGCCAGACAGTCAGCAAGACCGAGCAACCGCGATGTCGCCTGCCATCACGTGTCTACGCGCGTCGACGGGTTTCGTCTTGCGGACAGATTCTGCTCTATAATTCCACCTCGCTGCTGACGCTGCTTCTGCCTCTGCTGCTGCTGCTGGATTTCTGCCTCAATGGCACCGGAGACATGTGCATCATCTCGTCAGCTGTTGTTGATGCCCTGCTGCTGGAGCAAGCGCCGCAACCGATGTCGTCTCACGTAGACCGTGATGACCGGAGCCGACAGAAAACTCGGCACTTCTCCGCCAACAACAACAGCAGCAGCAGCAGGGATGGCGGTGGGGAGATGGTCGGGTGTCAACAACAGAAAAAACTATTTAGCGTTGGCTCACAGGTTATGGTTAAGATGCGTCATCTGAAGTCTCGGAAATCATCTTTCAGAATACATGTATGCGCTTCAATATTATGCGCACAATATATATATATATATATATTTATATGAGCCATATAAACAAACAAGCAATATCTTTTAATTACCACAAATTTTACAAAACATGACTATACAGCGCAGGAGATTTCGAGAAAGGGAAGGCTCAGAAGGGATGATTATAATCCCGCTGTTAGGGCCATCAAACGTTATCAGCTATCTTCATTCGGAATAGCGGCAAGCTAAGAAATCGCTGCATCAATTTTAACCAGTTAATTAAGAGAACCTAACCCAAATAACCTAAGTAACCTAAGTAACCTAAGTAACCTAAGCAAACTAAGTAAACTAAGCAAACTAAGTAACCTAAGTAACCTAAGTAGCCTAAGCAAGCTAAGTAACCTAAGTAACCTAAGTAACCTAAGTAACCTAAGCAAACTAAGTAAACTAAGCAAACTAAGTAACCTAAGTAACCTAAGTAGCCTAAGCAAGCTAAGTAACCTAAGTAATCTAAGTAACCTAAGTAACCTAAGCAAACTAAGTAAACTAAGCAAACTAAGTAACCTAAGTAACCTAAGTAGCCTAAGCAAGCTAAGTAACCTAAGTAATCTAAGTAACCTAAGTAACCTAAGCAAACTAAGTAAACTAAGCAAACTAAGCAAACTAAGCAAACTAAGTAACCTAAGTAACCTAAGTAGCCTAAGCAAGCTAAGTAACCCAAATAACCTAAGTAACCTAAGTAAACTAAGCAAACTAAGTAGCCTAAGTAACCTAAGTAACCTAAGTAAACTAAGTAACCCAAATAACCTAAGTAACCTAAGTAACCTAAGCAAACTAAGTAAACTAAGTAACCTAAGTAAACTTAGTAACCTAAGTAAACTAAGTAAACTAAGTAAACTTAGTAAACTAAGTAAACTAAGTAACCTAAGTAAACTAAGTAAACTAAGTAAACTAAGTAAACTTAGTAAACTAAGTAACCTAAGTAAACTTAGTAAACTAAGTAAACTAAGTAACCTAAGTAAACTAAGTAAATTGACGTGTGACTTGGTTTTTGCCAAAGATATCAATTGCTGATGAAATAAATTAAGAAATAGAGTCGGTAAGTTGCCGATAAATATTGTATAAAAAAGGACATCAAATGTGACCATTGAATCAAGTTCAAATGTTGTAATTAATTATGCTTCGTCATTCGTTAATTTCATGCGTAACAATCTTTCAATTAAAGAGGAATAGATTAAGAATCTGCTTGAAGTTTATAGGAATCAAGCCCAAAAAATATGGTAATTGCATTTAGTTGAGAATCGACGGTTAATCAATTTAGCCAAAAGTGTCCGATAGGATATTGTGCCCTGGTAAAATAGGAATGATATTCAGAACCAACAGTGTAATAATGAGCAAATCCTAGAGATAATATCGACAGCTTAGGCCAATATACATAAACATAGCTGTTTGGTAAAATCTTATTTGATGAAATTTGAGTATAGCTTAAGTTCTATAAAAATTAATGTCCTGTATGTGAACGATTAGTTAAATTGCTCTTTTCTGTAACATTACTAATTTTTTGAATCTGGAATAATAAATAAAGGCGCCCATATCATATTAATGAATAATATAAAATGAGGCGAATTTGAGGGGAAATAATTATGATGTGCAGCCCAGAATCCAAACATTTTTAGCAACCTTGGCCGTAATAAATCTGATAAATAAGTTCATGCCATGAAAGATGATCATCATCAGGTTCACCAATTAAGGAACTTGGCGTAAATTTCCTGGGAATGGAATATCGTTCATATGTACTACCATAGATATTTTTAAGAGCAGCTTTCTGTGGGATCTAAAGATTATGAAATTGGTTCCTGAGGAACCATGTACAGCCTATTTAAATGTATACATGTTACACGGCATGCAGCTATGGATTATTATATACATGTTGTTTCATTGTGCATGATGTATTCATGCATATTTATGTTTGTGCTCTTTAAACACTTTTATCTCTCATCTTATAATAAAATTACACACATAACTTTGTATGATACATGTAAATCTTAGATAGACCTTATGGCAGTGATAACGCAAATTGGTGGAATCCAATTTATTTGCCCGAAAGACTTGCTCTGGTCCTTAGCCGTCGTCAAAACGCTGCTGTAACTTGTAACGGAACATTTATATAGCGCACTTGTGATCAGAGGCGCTCAGGCTCTGTTGCTATATATACTTCTGGTGACACTTCTTCGTTGGTTCATTTTAGGCCAATAGTCGCTATCTCCATCCCAGTAACACAGCTGCATGAATTCGTACGCTCTCTGTCTCTGGTTTTTCCGTCCTTTGTTCCACATATATAGCATAGACATCTTTCACCACATTTCTATGTAGATTCTGATGCTTTGCTTCGCTTTCCTGTTGTTCTAATCAGAAAAGAAGCTTTTTCGCGACGTCAGCAACTGAGGCTATTGACCGGGTCTGACTGGCGTCTAGAGGAGACGCGTGGGGTCTGGCCCTGAGCCCTCCAACGGATGCCGATCACGTATGGGCTCAATTAAGTCCCGTAAGGAGAGGGAGGATCGGGTTGGAAACGATACACTTGTGGTTGCCAATCGGATTGAAATCTGCGCAGTTTATTTGCAATTTAGGACTTAACTCGCAATCAAACGAGATTTTTAACCGTGTCTCAAAGGATATCTAGCGAAGCGGAAACTGTCGGGTATGAAATGTCCTCGCGTTTGACGACTTCGCTGTGTGATTTGTATACATATATGCATATATATATATACAAGCATACATATTTATACATATATATATACATTTATATATATATGTGCATGCAGGCATACATACATGTATATATCTAGACATTTACGAATGATTATTAATTTATTATATCGCTTTTATCTCACATAAACGATGAGTTAATGTAACGACAGTAATTATACAGAGCAGAACCTTCGAGTTGTTGTATGTGTGAGTATTCCAATGACAATGCCATGCGGTGAGTTTTCATGCAGAGACTGTTTTGTAGCATTCATTGTGACTATTTGTTTTTATTCGAATTCATTATTGCTTAGAAGCACTTTTGATGAGTCAGCCTCAAGGACAATTAAATGAATAAAAAGAGCCAGGCATGGGTCGAAGCTTATACCACGCTCAGTCACAATAAAAAAATATACTTATAAATCAGCGACAGAAGCCAACCAGTCAACATCAGACGTGAATGAAATGCACGCCAAGTAGCATAAATACAACAGTAGGCCTATGTATCATGATCCACGAATGGCTACTAATTACGAGTTCGTGGTTTCATCACAAAACCACATTGACAGGTGGTTAGGTTATATTTTAGCATATTGTTTAAAATTAAAATTGTCGCAGCGTATAAACATGTAAGTACATTTGACATATATCCTAGTTATTTCCGTTCTCCTAAAATCTCGGGTTGGTGGTAAGATATGCACAGTGTACGTGTGGATCGTCAAATCTTATCCTCCATTCCGGCAAAGCTGAAATGTCCAATGGCTTCTACTGCACCTTACTGTCTTATTTCTGGAAATAGGCTAACACTAGATGTGCTTAGTTGAGTCTAGAATTACTTAGATACACGAATGAGCACTTCGACGTCTTTACTTAAATAGACAAGGCCGCATTAACTTTGCTCGTAAAACGTGACTCTATTCAAAACCACAAACAATTCCCATTGTTGCAAAAGACAGTTACTTCTTCTGGAATCCACTGGCAGCGAAGCGGAAGCATGACTAACGAATCTATTGAGAACCGATAAAGACTTCACCGTCAATTTACTCTGACTGGCGCTCTATGAATGTCACATAAATTTAAATATAGGTTGCATCAGTGCGAGGCTGGCGTGCATTGTCTGCAGTGCAAAGCTGATGGCCGCCATTTCGCATTTCAACGATCGCAGTCAGAAAGTGTTGCGCTATAAAAATGCGGAGAGGTCAGGTGGAGTCAACAGCTCTCTTAGGCCCAGTTATAAAACGGAATCACCTCTGACGTTGACAGGTTATTTGTGTTGTCATTGAGATCTCGACGAGTAATCTACTCCTCCATTATTCTTCTTATACTCCTCATTTTCCACCTCCCCCTTCCCCTCCTCCTCCTCCTCCTCCTCCTCCTTCTCCTCCAGACAAACAGACAGACTGAAAGACAATAATATCTTTATATCTATGAGAGTAATTCCAGCTTCCCAAACCATTACTTTTAAGAGCACTCCATTGATAATAATTATCATAAACACGCTCTGACAAGCCGCTGGCAGCGGCTAGTGCCCGCTGCTGAAAAGGAAGCCAGCAACTAGGTCTTCGGCCATGGAAAGACATTCGTTGCTAGGGTGACATCGTGACCGCGCTGCCGCCAAGGGATGACTTACGACCGAACGTTGGCACCCCTCCAGCTAGCACAACAGTCTTCCTTTCCGACTTCGACTCAATCATGGTGGAACAGTCTTTTGGGTGACTCAAATTACGACTCAGCTCCAGTCATGCTTTCACTGAACAACGTGAACGGAAAAACTGCCTATAGATGTACAATTAATTTATAATTGCACATTATATACTTTACATGCAGATATATATATATATATCTATATATATAAAGTCCTATCTGGGTCAGCTGATGAATCAATGCAGGCCACATATAATGGGATGAATTCACTACAAGATACATTTTATAGCTCCTGTGCGCAGACCAGTATCAAAGGCCGCAGAAGCCCCCAACACACAGCAATTATAGGCTATGGTTTTTCTCCTCACATCCCTCCTCTTCAACTACTGTTGTCCTAGACATTGAGCATTCGAATGTTGTGCACAATGGGACCTCCTGATATTATGGAACCCTAGGAAACTCCGAATTATGCATATACATACTTATGTGTATGAGTATGTGTGTGCGCTTGTCGTGTATCACACCAGTGCGTCGACTCAACATCTTCGTTGACTTCCCTTGACTGATAGGATTCATTTCAAAGTTCTCTTTCTTACATTCAAAGCGTTGTTGGGTCAAGCTCCACTCTATCTATGTGAACTTATCAGGAAACCTATCTCAGCTACCATCGGACGTCCTCTCCGTTCTTTAGACCGTCACGATCTTCTAGCACCGCAGTCTAGAACTGCCATACCTCAACTTAGTGCCTATGCCTCTGTTGGCCCTTCGCTATGGAACAGCCTTCCTGCTGTGACTCGTGCTGCAATCTTATCTAGTAGCACAGCTGTTTCTGCTCGTTCTCTTAAGACTTTTCTTTTCTCTAGGGGTTTTTCACACTGGGAGCGTCTCTGATTAGGTTGTACTGTGAGAGGCGCTTCGTAAATCCGTAAATAGAATAGAATAAAATAGAACATACATTGAAGTACATATTGGCTCATTCAAAGCGTGCAACTGTTGTATAAATATACGGGTCAATACATGCGGATGTACATACACCTATCTTACACTTTATAGGTTATACGACTGTGCCAGTCGCATGATAGACAGTATGTGACTTGTAGGTTTAATTGAATACTCGTTTATTCTGGCTCGTAGATACCCGATGACATTCGTCAGAAGATGCTAAGATCTAGCACCCTCTCTGATAAGAAAGGAGGTGGGGATGAAGCTCCTCCTGTGACGATAATCGAGAAGCGGTAAACGGTGAATGGAAGAGCCTTTCAATTACGGGTTGAAACGAACGGACGAGTTATGTCGATGAATTTATCGGTAATTTTGACCAATAAATTGCCAGCTTATAGAGAAATAGATAGAAACCTTTGAAAAATGAATACGTGATTTAGACTATTGAATGGATGATTTGGCGATATACATGAATGAATGGACGATCTGAATTAGGGGTGTAACAAGCGGGGGGGAGCAGAGGGGCATCGCCCCCCAGTTTCAAAACTGGGGGGCCAAGCCCCCCCAGTTTTAGTGCTCAGTGCCCCAAAATCGGTTCTTTTTTATGTTTATCCAATAGATTTTTTGGATGGAATTCTTTTGTTAAGATAATTTGTGCCCCCCCCCCATTTTTCAAATTTCTGGGGGGGGGGCAAAATTCAAAAAGTGGGAGGGCAAAAAAAAATGTTTGCGCTTCGCGCAATATTTTTTAAAGTATGTCCCCACTTTTCAAAACCTTGTTACACCTCTGATCTGAATGACTTAGTACGCGATTTTGACGAGAACATTGGCTATACTCAGACGAATGAATTGGCTATTCAGATATCTGAATGAACAATTTGGATATAGGGACCTAATTAATGAAAATTAAGACGGAAAAACCGATGGTTAAGATAACTAAAAGGCCATTTAAATGAATGATTTAGGAAATAAATGAAGATTTACACAAAGCAATGAACGGTTAAGATCAATAAATAGAGATTCAGACGATTGAATGTTTTGGATTAATTGATGGCGCAGGAGACGAAAGAAAGATTGAAAGGAATGAACGGGTGATTTTGTGGCGTTCTGCCGCCCGAGCGCCTGCCTAACGCTAACGGACGGTGTCGACTCCAGCTTGCGAACACGTCTGAAGTCGCCCGAATCACTTTCTTACCAAATCTCAATGCCAAACGGTTACTCTCTATATCTACCAGGATGTTCACTATCACCAGGCAAGATTAGGGACGGGTCTCTTCTCCAAGAAAGGTAACACGGCTCGAATTAGTAACGAGGTCTGACTCTGCCTATTCCGCGGTCGCCGGATGGGCAACGTTCTGAGGATGGCCGTACTCAAAACAGGGTTCATAATCATACCGGCAGGAGTCTTCCTCGCCTTGCATACCTTCCAAGCTACTAGCCTCGTTTTCCTCTACCTGATGTCGTACCGTTCAGCATCTTGTGACTCTGAAACTATCGCCATTTAGGGACACCAAACGTTGTCTTAAGTTACGAGGTTCAGACATATTTGAAACAAGTCCATAAGCCATTTCGGCCTATACAATTATCGGTAGCTACATTCAATGTCTTGTACTCTTAGACATTACTGTCCCAACTCTCTAACCTCTGTGGGTAGCCTCTAACACACAAGTCTCACAGCTCTTAGTCATGTCATCTCCGACACTTATCTATCACGCCTTCTGCTCAACACGTATCTCTCTCGGTCTATTTCCGTATATGGCATAAACGGCCGCACACGTATATTTTGTCATGCACCATTGACGGACTAAGTTCCCGTCCTCTGTGTTAGCAGTTACCCACCAACACTGATATATTCTGCTTCGATAAAAATGACACTGGCATGGTATTCACGGACACTGATAGTGAAGGTCTTCTGTCTATAAACTTCGCTATCTGCACACAGATCTTCGATCCGACCTACGCACGAGGGGGCCCGACCTCGCACTTCAGTCAGCTCTCAGAACTGTGTGTAACGACAAGCAACCATGTATTCACCTGGGTACCCGATTACCCAAACGTACTCGTATCGATCACTTCGATCAGACACGCAAGTAGATACACTTCGGGAAAACGGGAGGAGTATCTATGACCAACGTAGGTAGCCAACAGTAATATTTACGCATCGATCAATTCTTGGTCTGCTTACTATCTTTACCCTGGGTTCCGACTGCCCAGACTTTCACGTCGGCCTCTTGGCCCATTTCCGTGTGTGGCATACCGGCCTCACACGCATAAGTTATCATGCACACGATTGGCCGTCCTCTGCGTTGGCAGTTGTCCGCCAAAACCGTAATATATTCTGATACTCGGAAAACCGGGAGGAGTAACTATGACCAACGTAGGTAACAAACAAGAGTATCTATCGAACGACTATAAAGCCATCAAGAAGAGTTACTTGACTAGTAACCTGAAGGTATCAATCGGCACCAGTGTTTTCACTTGTTTGTCACGTGCTCTTCTAACGTGTTCACCCTCCACGTGTAATTCCAGCGGGTCCTTCGGGAATTTCCCCGATATTTCTATCGAACGTATTCAATGGGGAACTTTCCCCGTATCTGCCAACTCTCCACCGGCAGCTCTCTCGGTTTGTACGCTGCTACTGCGAGAATCTACTCGGCTTGTATCTCTTGCGGCCACCCGAATTTTCATGTCTCCGACAACCTGGGGAAAACGGGAGGAGTATCTATGACCGAACTAGGTAGCCAACAAGTATATTCCTCGGCCTGCTTGCATCTGTCATATACTTTAATATCCGATCACCCAGACTCTCACATGTCTTTAACTCTCATCGACTGCATTTATTCATCCCATCGTAGGAACATATTTGTATTCGTCATCTAGAGATCTGACCAACGGTAATCCACCAACTCTCGTTTCTCACACTCGATTCTCTCACAGCCAACTGAGGTAAGTGTCACCACGTTACCTCTATGTTTCACACAGACCTGTATTATTATAATCACTTTCTCTGAAGCAATTGTACTCTGTCTCTTATACACTGGAACGAACCACTGGCAAATCTTTCGAGGAAGTCCTCGAAAAGAGATTATGTAGTTTGATCTACAAGAAGAAATTAGTAGACGCCTCGCGGGGGAAACCGCGAGCCAAGATATTGCAACTAGACACACAAGATTGAATAGATTTCTGGAAAACCGAGAGGAGTAACTGTGACCAACATAGGTAGCCAGTAAGAATATTTACCGAAAGACCGTAAGACAATCAAGAAGACATACTGCGGGGACACCGCAAGTACAGATATTACGTTAAGTAACTCAAGTATAGATACGCGGGGAAACCGCGACCTAAGACATTGCGATCAGACACGCAATTCAATAGATTGCTGGTAAACGAGAGGAGTAAGTATGACCACCGTTAGGAGCCAAGCATAGATATTTACGGAAAACCGTAAATATAAAGAATATGCGGAGACGCTCACAATTGATCAGGTTTTCGGTACCAAAGGGAACTTTCCCTGTATCTAACGCAACAATGGGGTCACCCTCCCCGTATTTATCGAATATATTCATGTTTTCCAGTATTTGTCAACGGATTCTCCGGTAGCTCTCAGTCTGTTTCCAACGGCTTCACGGGGCCGCCCTCCCCGTCTTTTAACCAACGTGTACACTGGGGAATTCTTCCCGTAAATTGTCTCAACAGTCGCCATAAATCTGTCTCGATGTAGCGTTCGGTTGCTCGGGGCTTTACCCGATCTCTATTTCTCACGGCCACCGACGGGGTCACGTATCCGACAACCGGTTGGTATTCTCGAGGAGTAACTATGACCGATCTAGGTAGCCAACCAGAATATTTCTCGGCCACCAGAACTCCCACGGTCTGCACGGTCGGGGATTTTTCCCAGTCTATCTCTCTGTCAGGTCTGTAAGCACTCTCGAACGGCACCCAGACCTGTGAGCATTTCTCACGATCGGTCTTTCCTCTGTCAGCCTGTTGACTCCTACGATCAGGGCACGGTCCGTCTTGCGATCGACGGCAGAGGGGCCCACCCCACCAGATCAGCGAAAAGCAGCACCGGCCTGACCGCGAGAGCGGCTGTCACTAGAGGTCGTATTTATATGGCAACACTCAACGATCCTTGAAGCGGTACGAGAACCACTCTACGTATGAAGCAGTACGAACCACTGCTCCACATATATAGCGATGCACCGCATGTCAGGCTATACTCAAGCCAATTCATGCGTCTGCAAGCTATGCACTCGATTAAAAACCGCCGATCGGTCTTCCTTCCTATACGCAACACTGTAAAAAAAATAGACGTAAAATAACGCTATGGCGAGCCGATTATTTAAATAAATCATTCATTCCAGCCTTGTGGCCTGTCCGCCACAATTTGAGTAAATAAATGGCGATGTAGAGCTGTAGATGAATGATTGGATAATTGAGATGAATAAATGGCGATTTAGACGAGTGAATTAAATAAATTAACTGTTATTTTGACGAATCGATGACTTGCCTTTATGAACGGGCGGAAAGCATCAGCCTAAATAGAGGAAGTTTTTTGAATGGACAGGCAATGCTGATGAATCGTCAGGCGATCAATAGGATTAGACGTGATTAAGATGAATATGCAAGTGACTTTGATGGATGGACAGATATAGGCGACGGTATGGATCAGTCTGTTTACCCAACGCCTTTCAAAAGCATCACAAAGTCCACAGATATTGATTAATTGGGTCGGACTTTGCTAAGAGTCCGCGATTATATTCCTGTTCTCTGAGTACTGAGATTCAGTCGACTGAAAATGCACTTAACGCCTTTTATTCACGTTCAGCATAAATTTGATGCGTGTGTATTAAACCTGCGTTGTATTGCTTTTGAGCCAATTGTCATCTTTGGGCCGACGTTGTATTGAACCCTTTGCTATCGGTGAAGTTTATCCAAGTGATGTAGCACGCGATAGTCTATTGGTTACGGTATCTTACGGCGATGGACTGTCAGATGATAGGTTGAGAGTTCGAATCAGAACAGATATTTGTCGGTGGGCTGATGTGACAGCGAGAAATGGAACTACCACTTGAGCTCAAATGCCGAAAATAAGAAAATGAAGTCGCTAACAATTCATGCAAAGGTCGACTCTTAGGCCATCCACAGAAACCGCCCTTCTTCTCAGGTCAGCTGATGATAATCCGCCTTCTAAGGCGAAGGAGCTGATTATTATATCTTCGTTTATTAATCAAGCTGGTAATTAACAGTAGGCCTAATGTACAAAAAACAGATGAAAAATGAGAGTTATCCAATAAAAGTAAATGATGATGCATGCCTATAAATAATACTCTGAATATAAAACATCTATGTCTTTGGGAGGGAGTTGAAAGGGGTGAGCCCTGGGTCAGAGGTTGTAGGAGCACCGTGCAACTGGAGGAAATAGTCTCTGGACGTGGGTATCAGACGCCATCACGGCACGTAGGAGTCGGACGTCAGCCTCCCTAGCAAGTGCTTCCACAGAGGGGTAGCTGTCACATAGGCCTATAGTTTGACTAAGAGAGGCAAGTAAATTCCTTCCCTTACTAGTCGAGTAGGATGTGCAATTTTACATTGTACAATGTACATTTCCACAAAAGCGACCAGTTCGACGCCTCAAGGAGAACGGACCAATGATCTGCTATATCCATATTCTGTGTACTTAACTCACTACATAGCCTAACTAAATGTTTTTCCTTAAAAATTTTATCATTGTCATTCTTATTCCTGTTCTCATATATACAATGGCACAATCTGGGACAAAATTTCAAGCTATGGTGTCAATAAATTGTGGGTCAACTAACCAAACGACTCGCAGCAGCTGAGAATCAAACCCATATTTCCCACGTTACAAGGCGAACGCCAAATCAATTGGCTGTTGCATCTAATATACGGGCTACGTCAAATGTTGTAGCACGTATATCGTAGGCACTTAACTTTCTATTGCGACGGTGGAGTCAAGTCACAACCACGTGTATAAAACGGTGGTGACAGTCATCGCCACTTTTAGACCCTGTCATGAAATCCTTGCGACATGAAGTAGGTTCAAGCAACGACAATAATTTATTAACGGCAGTGTATTTTGCGCACCTAACCATTGAGTGAGCTCAGTGAGGAGAGAAGGGAAGGGAAGAGGCAAGATAATAGGGAGGAGGGAAGTATGGGGAGGAAGGGACTGGTCACTCCATAGTTTGCAAGAAGCAACCGTATACAAAGAAAGATTGTATTTGTGTAAATTGATGGTTTATACGCCGTAATTATAAGTGACAGCTGGACCGTATCATTGATTGGTTCGTGCACCATTGAGCAACTTCTGTTGATATACATCATTAGGACGGAAACGTTCTGTTCATATTATGATGAAACAGTTTCGTTCGTCCTTCATTAGACACCCGTCGAGTACAACCAATAATACAAATTGTATACCGTGCGGTAGTAGTATAGATACAGCAGCAATACAACTGTTACACCAGGGGCGTCTAGATTCTAAACTCTAGAACGTGTATAGAGGGTCTCAAATTTAGCATCGTTTCCAATTGGCAACTGTTAAATAATTTTAATCGCGCCGTTTGTACGCCACTTCTGATGACAATGATGATGATAATGATAATGGTATACTGATAATGGTCATGGTAGCGGTAATGGTAATGGCAATAGCAATCAATAGCAATGATAATAACAGTAATAATAACTAAAGTCAGTCAAATTCAGGAAGACACGAAACCCGTTAAGTTAGTGAGTGCTGTGAATTAGGCCTAATTAATATTAATATAATCATTATCATTATTATTATTATTATTATTATTATTATTATTATTATTATTTCTGCCTCGGGTAAAATTTCTGACTGTGAAGCAGTATGATTACAAGTACGGTATGAACGAATTATGACAAGTTATCACAGAGGTCAAATTTAGACTCTAACTGTGGTCAATAATCTAACTGATATAGTTGCTAGATAAATAATCTACCTCAGTCCCTCCTCCATACACGTCATCATCGCTTTGTTACTTCTCAATTGCCGACTCATTAACAGCATTAGCCTATGTTTATAATATATTTTTTAAAGTAGTAATACTAATGAACTAGTTTCATCCCTCTTCAGAACAACAAATCTTGGTGATTATCGCAAGGCATTGATCGATACAACCAGAGCGTAGTTTGCTCATATTACGACTATATATATATACATATATATATTTATATATATTTATATATATATAGACTATAGGCAGGCGCAGTTCAACGCTTATGTGTGTCGTATGCAGTAAACCAATTCCATGGAAACCGGTCATTCAGTGGTAATGGCCTCTCGTGGCGTCGCCTCGGTGGTCAGTAATTATCCTATCTTAGTGACCGGTGTCGGACTAGCAAAAATCATCATTAGAGTGGCCGCTGGTTGTCGCCACCATCTACGGAGGGCGATTGAAATTCAAGTTTAACCGCTTCTCGTAATTAGTCCTCTGGGAAGAGTCCTTGCGTGCGGCGTATCATGACACAACTTAGTTTTTAACACTTCTCAGAAAGCACCTAGCTATGACGACTAAGGCAGAGACAGACAATGATGGTCCCTCTTGCTGCTAGTTCTTCTGTTCGCTTCTATCTGCCTTCCCGACTATTAACGCACGTACAAAGACGCATGCTTATTGTAACGATGTACAAAGCCTCACCCAAACATGTTTATTTATAGGCCTACGTGTATAAAACTGTATAATTATAGGTGTGTTAACTGAGAGCTACACGATCAATTTGTCTCTGGGGTATCAGTGATAATTGTGTAATTCTCTTTCATTCATTGATCAGTAATAAGGACCAATACATTAAGAAAAAAACAAATGGAAATGAATACCATGATATATATATATATATATATATATATATATATATATATATATATATATATGCAGATACGGATGATAAAGTGGCACACAGTGATTGGACAATGAAATTTATGTTGGAAGAAGTCCGCTGCTGCGCATGCGAATCAGACGTTTTGAATCTGGCAGACATCAGATTAGAGCTGGAATTTCAATGGTGGTGAAGTAAAGTCAGTCGAGTCACTCTTACACCCCTGATCAGGGATGTTGTCTCTAGTCTTGGTCTCGAGACCGGAAAACTGCGGTCTTGGTCTTGGTCTCGAATGCATCGGTCTTGGTCTTGGTCTCGGACCATCAGTCTTGGTCCCGGTCTTGGTCTCGAGGTTTTGGTCCCGTTCCCAACACTGCACCTGATTCATGGAAGTTAAAAGTTGACCTTCACATAATAATAAGTCAGTTCTACGGCAGAGATAGTAGACAAATATTACCCTACCTAAAACATAGCCTACGTAAAATACCACCTGTCATATGCTTTGTGAGCTAGCTATCCTTGTACTTCAATACTTATAATCGGGTCCAAATCAGACGCAATGCGGACGGCCATCGTAACCTGTTGAATCTGTCCGCAGCCATTGAAGACGATCCTGAAAGGCTGAAATAATCGACTCATTACTAGCTCCGTATGAAATTGCCGATGCGATGATACCATCGCACGGAAAGTATACTTGGTTTTTTGTGCAGCAATTAGCGGCGTCATTATCTCGCCGAGTCGGTTCACGCCATCACACAGGACTGTGCTCCTCCTCTTCCTCCTCCTTCTTTCCTTTCCCATCTCCCCTCTTATTTTATTCTCTCCCCATGCATCTGCTGATACCCAACCTTCAAACTCTCCTCCTTCTCGTCCTCCTCGTCCTCCTCCTCTTCCTCCACATGGTATCATTGCCATCTATTTGATCGAGGCAAAAGCGTTTAGATCAGTTGGAGAGTCATCTCTGGTTTACGTTGGAGACGGGATTCCCAACTACGTTGATTACCCTTATCGTCAGAACGACCTGACGTCTCCCCCATTTCCGAAACAAGTCCCTGTTCCTTCCCTTGCTACGCTATATGAACCCTTCTAGAGGCGAGTTCCTTCGCCATCCCAAACGCAAAACTCGTATATCTATTGGACGACAGATCACCTGCTGCAACTATTACTAAACCTGGTTGGTCGGGTCTTGGCGTCCCTAGCCTCACGTCAAATCCTTAGAGGCGTACAGATAGTGTTTGACTAGCGGCAGTTATGGCTGGGCCTTGTTAGTGTCATTGAATTACATTACTACAGTTATACCGCCTAGTAGATACGCCGTTCGTATCGAAATTGTCCCCTATTCATGATCCGTGTTAACGAGCCGGTTCAGACCAGATCTTCAGCTGGTTCATGAATTTCTTGTCCATGGGTCGCAGAGGAGGAGGGGCAGGCGGTTCTAGCGTCTGCCTCGAGGTGTCGGGTTTCGTTGCTTGACACTTCGTTGATTTTTGCCTACTCCTCGCCGTCTGTATTGAGGCCGTCTGCCTCCGGCAAAATTCATTGATTTCCCCACTCTCAGGTTTCAGGTAAACATGTTCATCCGTCGTCCTCCCACGCCTCCGCTGTCGGTTGATGACTTTTATATAGCGCCATCGTCCAGAGTTTCGCGCGTGACAATGCACGTATTAGGTCAAGGATCACGGGGCAGCAGACCCGCCGACAGGCTACGGTGGGTACCAAACTTGAGCTTTGAGGAGGGCAATATTCGTGCTGCCACAAGCATCCACTGCAGTAAAGATGGTCCATATATCCTGGGCCTCTATAGGCAGAGCAGTCACCCATGGGACTCTAGGACGGAAGTGAGCGGGATCAATAACAAACAATAATAAGTATATTCAAATGCTACGAGTTAAAAAATGGGCTGTATACTGAGTAGGTGATTTTCAATATTCAGCCGAATACGAATAATTGGACCAACTATTCGGATGAATACGAAAAATTGGATCAACTATTCGGATGAATACGAAAAATTGGATCAACTATTCGGGTTAATACGAATACGACTAGTATACGAAATGTGTCTATCGACAAATTTCAAATGTGAGCAACATTTCCAGTTCAGTAAGTTTACTACATAAACTAAAAGTAACAGTCAACTACATGTAGGCCTAATTGTTGCATCATGCATTCTGTCAATCTGTAGGCCTATAAACTACCGGTAGTAGGAAGGGAACTAATTTAACTAAACTTGAAAATGAGACGGCCGACACTGCGATACCGTAGTTGATGCAGTAGATAGGCATTTCAATCCACTCGATTGAGCAGCAGAAACAAATGACATGTGACACCTATTCGCTTTCAATCCGACTGCTACTTTCGGCCGAATGTCGTTTCTAAGACTGTATGCTAGCTTAATTTAGCATAGGCATAACAGCTAATGGGATTTTATGATAGTATTAACTACCCGACACATAATATACATGCGTATCATTGGTCGTGCATAACACGTTGAGTGTACAAATTATCTTGGGTGAAGCCGTTGATTTAGAAATCGTGCGTCGCTCGTGCATTTGAGCCAGATGCACGCCTCTAATCGAAGCTCACAGGAAATTCCGGGCAACAAATATAAGGCAGGGAAGAGGATGAATAAGGAGAGAGAATCCAGGAAAAATATGGAGCAAGAAACGAGGAGGGAAGAAAAACAAGGAGGAGGAGGAGGAGAAAGAAGAGGAAAAGGAGGAGGGGAAGAGGTTGGGACGAAGGACATTATAGAAAATGAGCTTTATAAGCGACATTCGCCCTACAATAGAGACCAAACTGCCTCTGGCTGATCGACAGTGAAGAGGAACAGAAGGAGGAAAAGAAAAGAAAAGAGGAGAAGAAGCCGGAAATTAAGAGTAGAAATAGTCGGTGGGGTAAGAAAATAAGTAGAAACTGGAAGAAAAAGTGATGGAAATCCAGTAGGAGAATAGTGTTGCGGAGTTTGCTGCGGCAAGCCACTCTGCTTGGAATGACCGTCCTCTGCTCTTTTGGCAATGCTAATACATGGATCATCATCCTTGTCTTCTACTTGAAGACGTTCTCTTCCCCGAGGTTTTGCGATGCAACCCGCCACGGACCACAGGAGCGATCTAGACTCAGTCTTTGGAGTGTGGTGATGTCACAGCGCCCACCATTGTCCGGTTGAGGCAGTCATAGTTGGAAGACCAAACTGTAGCCTCGACGATCTCTGTCAAGGCCGGTTCCTCTCCACCCGGGCGTGTTTATTTGCTTCCAGGAAGAAATCCTGGAGGCCCTCCGCTCCATCCCTCGTTTCGAGGACGGCGTCGACGATGGTCGATGAGTTGATGTTGCGTAAGCTGAAGATTGAATGTCGCTGAGATCGACGTTAAGGATCTTTTCCAATCCAATTCGCAATTGGTCATTCATCTTCTGAAGTAGTTGGTGGCCCCATCAATATGCTGCTCGCAATGGGTAAATCAATTTAGCCGCCCCGAAGTTTGAGCGTAGCAGCAGCATCAGTGAGTCGACATGTCTGAGAAGCACTCTTCCTTGAACAGCGGGACTCCAAGGAGGAGCAGCGCATACTTTTCCACCCTCTGGACGCGTTCAAATTCATCATCCGCTAAATCAACATCAGAATAGTATTCGCATTTAGACTATGTTTGTTTAAAGGCATTCCGGGCACCACGACCATACGGTAGGGTACGACGGAATCGTCGTACCCTACCTCTTCCCATCCTCTCTTTCAGTCTACCTCTTCCCATCCTCTCTTCCAGTCTACCTCTTCCCATCCTCTCTTCCAGTCTACCTCTTCCCATCCTCTCTTCCAGTCTACCTCTTCCCATCCTCTCTTCCAGTGAGATATCGTCCAGGTGGTCCAACATGAAACATTGACGAATTGGGTTCGAACTGTAGCAGGGACTCCGCTGAGTAAGCCTGATGGATTTACGCGTATACGTGGACTGCCCGAAGCATGGCATTTCTTCGCAAGGTGTTAAATGCATTGGCAATGTGCAGCTTGACGTCGCCCACCTGGAGCGGGGCGATAAAAGACCATAGTCTGGCCAGAGCATAATGTTGGCGCACTTCAAATTCAGGCGTCGCCAGTCGTATCCGAGCACTATTGACCAGAGTTCTCCTGATTTTTGTAGATGGCGATGAGGCTGCCTCCGAATAGTGGTTAGTCTCCTGTGGGCGATCGTTCTGCAGCAACACACTGATGAAGCCGGCCAACGCTTTTAGGCCAGTCTAAGATGATTAATGTTCTTTACGGAGGTCGAGCAGGTGCTGGAATCGCATGCAATCCGTACCCCTCCTCTGATGACCCCAACGGGATTGAAAGCACCGTAATCGACCACTCATTCCGTGACTAGGAACGGGAGCGCCTGTGCCGCGTCCGGCAAGTGAGCCCAAATGTTTGCCCGCGTTTGGTGGGTGATTGTCCCAGTATACTGGAGGCAAGCCACATCAGGTTTCGCCACGTCTCGACTCTCGACTGTGTTGATTTTTAACGACGCCGTTCCATATCGAAGATGATTTGGTGTCACCCTCCCCTTTCTCCAGGCTTGGGACTGGCACTGTCAAAGTCCAAACAGTGGTGGAGTTCGATTTTCGACTCCATCGGGACCCTCATTTATATCGTACAGTTCATGAATAGCAACCTAGACTCTCGACTCCATCTGGGTCGATATTTATCAGTGAGGGCCCTGGAGCAGGCGAAAAGGGCACCTCTTACATGCAGGACATGCTTTAATCGATTTCATTTAGCAATGTATTTCAAATATAGAATGCAAATCAAGAACTACAAGGATGAACTGTCCTAGTATTCGTCACGATACAGAATGCAATATATGTTTACAATATTAAGCGCATATAATAACACGCAATGCTGAATTATTGTACTGTCTATCACCCTAAATTACAGTATATTACTATATTATGTATGCAATTGAGTATTACAAATATTTTGACAGAATATTGCCAACCTTAGGTTTTTGTAGTACAATGTTCGCGTTGTTGTAATATATCATTACAACTTGTGTTGAGTTGGGCAAATCCTAAATATTATCCAATTGAGCTAATATTTGTACTCGGCCCCCTTAGCAGTGGACATCATCCAACAAAAGGCTGGAGGATAAATTTCCAGCACCTTCGATTTTTAGGAACACCCTATTATATATGTATACATATGTATGTAAAATATGACTTGGGTATAGAAGGCAATTGAATTATGTAAAGAAGACCGTTCGTTGACGTAATCTAATAACAGACTTGTGTATATTCATGAGGGACGAGCGGACGGACGAACAGAAGCACAGCAAAGACGAGTCAGTCAGTGGTAGCATGACCGATGATGAGCTGACGTATACGGTCATCAAGGCACGAATTGATGATGTCATCATTGTCGTCATCACCCCCACCGCAACCACTAATACCGTCATCATCATCAGAACCATGACCATGACCAACCTCGTCATTATGACCATCACCATCATCATCGTCACAAACATCATAATCATAATAGCCATCATAATCATGATTATGATCATAATCATCGTCGTCATAGTCGTCGTCGTCGTCATTGTCATCGTCGTCATCACCGCTATCATCATCATCGCCATCATCAACGCCGCTATCACCGTCATCACCATCACCATCAGAACCCCGTAACCGTGGCAATCGTTGATTTTGTTTCTGTGCACATTTAAGTAAAGATGGGTTTATATGGAGAAAATGAAAGATTGTTAAAGTTAAGACTGCACACACATTCACCATCCTGTTTACGTATACTCATCAGAAGCTGGCTTAGAGCTGAACAAATCAATCGACTACATAGCAAACAAGAACCTCGACCTGTAAGGATGGAAGGTTGGGTTGGAAACTAAGTGACGTGGATTACCACGGACGATCACTCAATTCTCCGAGCATTAGGCGGGATCAGCATAGACGCTGTTGTCAATCTCGTCTCCCAGTGTAGCAAGCCAGTCGCACATGTATGTGTGCGTGTGCGTGCTTGCGCGTACGAGTGCGTGTGGCAGGGTGTGCGTATGATTGCCATTGAGAATATATATATATATATTACATACATATATATATAGAGAAGCACGGACAGACAGACATAGTGACAGAGCGAGAGTGTGCGAGAGAGAGAGAGAAAGAGTGAGTAAGCGAGTGTGTGTGTGCGCGCACGCGTGTGTGTGAGAGAGAGAGAAAGAGATGGAGAGAGAGAGAGAGAGAGTCTGAGAGACACACAGACAGAGACAGATAGACAGATAGACAGAGAGTCAGAGAGACACGGAGAGAGAGACAGACAGAAAAAGAGTATAATCTAATCTGAGCCATTCTAACAGAATGACTTCTAAATCCTCGTTGTCCTAATGCCAAGGTTTCAGTCAAAGGTAGTTTCACTGTGAAATAGTAACCAAATTTCAGTATCAATTGCAGAAGCCAAGTTGAAATCGGAAATAGGTGAGAGGGAGAAAGACGGATGGTGAAAGAGATGAAGAGAAGACGAAGGAGAGAGAAGATGAGGAAAATTCAACCAATTCAATCGGGAAACACAATAATC
This sequence comes from Bimastos eiseni, assembly GCA_959347315.1. Lineage (NCBI taxonomy): Eukaryota > Metazoa > Annelida > Clitellata > Crassiclitellata > Lumbricidae > Bimastos > Bimastos eiseni. The sequence goes on along the minus strand of OY365810.1, from coordinate 25,040,534 downwards.
GACTTATATCTATACAATGTACATAGTATATTAGGAATAGCTCGACAATTCAAAAAACAAAATAAATAGCAATTAAAATGAATGTAGATAAGTACATGTAGATAGCTAGATCGCTTGCTGGCTGAATGGATAGATAGATGGATATATAGACGGATATATAGAGAAACAGATAGGCAGATAGGTAGGTGAATGGGTGGGTCGGGCTCGGATGGATGGATGGATATATAGATGGTTATATAGATAAATATAGATAAGCAGGTAGGTAGGTATGTGATTGGGTGGGGCTCGGACAGACGGACGGACGGACGGACGGACGGATGGATGGATGAACGGACGGATGGATGGATGGATGGATGGATGGATGGACTGATGGACGGATGAACGGATGGATGGACTGATGGACGGATGGATGGATGGACGGATGGATGGATGGACGGACTGATGGACGGATGGATGGATGGACTGATGGACGGATGGATGGATGGACGGACTGATGGACGGATGGATGGATGGACTGATGGACGGATGGATGGATGGATGGATGGAAGAATGGATGGATGGATGGACGGACGGATGGACGGATGGATGGATGGACGGACTGATGGACGGATGGATGAATGGACGGACTGATGGACGGATGGATGGATGGATGGACTGATGAACGGATGGATGGATGGACGGACTGATGGACGGATGGATGGATGGATGGACTGATGGACGGATGGATGGATGGACGGACTGATGGACGGATGGATGGACAGATGGATGGATGGATAGGCCAATAAACAGATAGAAAGGTAGAGAGCAACAAATGGATTGGTCGTGTGTTCCTGTGAGTGATATCTCTGGCTCCTCTATCGATCTGTTGTTCTGTCTTCGCATAGACTCACCCACCTCTTCCTCTTCTCTGTTTCAACGACCATCGTTTAATGAGGTTTGTTTCTAATGCACACGTCGTCGTCCTCGTCGTCTTCATACTAGCGCCATCCCTCTAGCGAATGCCTGTTGAAATATTCTCCTATCGCTCGATTAATGGGTAGACTGCGTCGGGACTCGGGTGCTGGCTTAGACGCGAGCTCTGCGCCGTCATAAGCTCTATACGCCAGAAGCGCACCCATAACGACAGATTATTAATATTATATTCACCGTTAAAAACGTCTCGACAAATACGATCCGTTGAAAGTCTAGTGTTAGACATGTTTTTGAAAGTTGGGGCTACAAGGTCACATCCTTTCAGTCAATTTTTCAATTATGGTCTGGACATGGAGTGAGAATGGTGTTCATCATGAGAGCCAATAGCACTGGAGGATCAAGGCAGGTGCTGTGGGATATGCTTACAAAGAGACTTTGCAGAGACTCTTAGGATATGAGGAGGACGGTTAGCGACAGAATCGAATCAGAAGGAACAAAAATGGACCAACTTTATTCATCAGTAATCCAAACCATGCTCTACATGAACAGGACATTATCCTCCCCCCCGACATTACCTCCCGGACATTATCCCAGGACATTACCCCAGGACATTACCCCAGGACAATAACCCTCAGACATTTATCCCTTAGGATAATACCTCGGGATATTACCTAGAGCTTGAACTGTGTTTTAAAATAAATTTGAGGTGAAATATTAAATCACAAAATCACAAATTAAGAGTAATTAAAATTAATTCACAAATTAAGTGTAATTAAGATTAATTAACAAGTTAATTAACAAGCATGATTTATATTGATAATTGATCACAGGACAGTTTGCGTGTATAAAGCGCTCAATCGATTGAAATTTTTAACTGTCACAATATTTCCATAGCGCAAACATGGATAAAATGGAAGGCGTTTGCTGAAAAACAAAAGTTATGCAAGGAAGGCATATATATATATATATATATATATACATATATATAAATGAATATGAGAAACGGTAAAAGCATGTGGAGCAACAACAAAAGTTACAGATGATGACGTAACAGGCTCATTTAACAGCAGACGGTGTCTATTTTGATGAAGTTCTAATAAATTCCTATCTATTAGTATCATAAATATTGCGCATTAACTATTAATGAAATGGAGGGGGTAATGTCCGGGGTAATGTCCTAAGGGGCAATGTCCCTAGGGGTAATTTTCCTAAGGGTAGTGTCCGGGGTAATGTCCTTGGCATATATGTTCTAGGACCGATATGCAGGTTACATATGGCCTCCAACACAATACCACCTGCTATCACTCGAATAATGCATCCAGTCGCCCATCTAACTAAGGACATCTAACTAAGAGGTTTTTTTCCAGAATGGTGAATAACAGCATGTACTAGTATGTCATCGGATAAATCAGTTGGATAAATTACTAATTCATAACATTGGGGGTATAATATATCTCATCGATGGATATCACTGTTTACCGTGATCGAACTCTCAAGCAGAAAAATGTTAATGCCTTTACGTATAGGCCTACATCACTGCATATGTCAGCTATATGTGATCTCATTAAACAGAAATACAACGCGATGAAATTCTGCCGGACAGAAACACGAAAAGGGTGTCGGGATCCTTTTTAATAATGAGCCCACTGAGACTCCTCTAAGTTGGGTATCTCGAAGCGACAGGATTATAATGTCAGGACTACAAGCTGGGATCAATACGAAACTATAATTGCAGGTTGATGCTCCGATGAATGCAGGCGATGATGAAGTAAATGAGTTTTTACGAACAATTATATAGCAAACCAGAAATTCTTAATGGGAGACTTAAATGCGCAGGTTGGACCTAAAAGACTGAGAGCAAGCCTTATGGGAGAAAAAATGATTGAAGACAACAGACCTGAAAATGGAGTAAGATTGCTGAGCTCAGATGTCGCAACCACGAATAAAAGATTGGAGTAACATCAACAGTCGACATAGAAAATATATAAGCTCACGTGATGACATTAAAGTGCTTGCAACTATGCAATAGATGGATCATGTATGTATGTATGTGACGGAGGTGGATGTCATCACTGAGCGATGTACGGGTATGCGGGACGCTGATGGGTCATCTGATCATCATTCGCTGTGAGCAAAAAATTAAGATCAAGCTAAAAACAACTCTAAAAACAAATAAAAAAATATTCTAAATGTAGACAGTCTTGAAGGAGACTTCATTCGCCACCAATAGGAGATACGAAAGATCCCTGAAAATGATGATGATGATTGATATAATTACGCAATGTGTAGAACTCGTCCTAATTAATCCTCTGATTGTACTGACCGTTGGCGGCGTCTTTGTTCGTTCGAGGTTCGTTCTTGCATTTCGATCGACTCAACGAATTCAGTCTTTGCATGAAGAAACCAGCGGATATCGTCGTCGATTTGTCCATTTGTGTCAGCGGCTCCTGGCATCCAATTCAATATAGTACACAAAGATACAAGAACAGTTCGTTCATTCATTCATTCACTCATGCCCTCAGTGGTTAGATCATAATTATGATGTCATGGTGTTGGTGGTTTGTTGGGTAGTAAGATCTTGAGGTGGCTGGTTGGGTGTCAATCTGTCAGTCAGTCATCTAACTAATTAGTCTTTCACTTAGCCAGCCAGTCAATTAACCAGTCACTCAGCCAGTCAAATGGCTCATAGCTTAACCATTCACGAACACAACGGAGGTGCACAAGAGGCAGTCCGAATAGGCTTAGGCCATATCTCATTGGAACAGGATTCAATACGGCACAGGATAACAGACTGCACACGACATCTAGCGAATCGGACGATTGTTAATGGAAACCTGCACGCGACAAATCCCACACACATTGCGATGCAGTCGACTGTACTATAACACAGGCTCGTATAACATATCACGCCAAGCCACTGTGCATTGCAGTGAGGCGGATGCACTAGTAGGTCTATGTTATGCAATTAGGTTTCAAAACCTCAAAAGTCTGAATTTATGGTATACTGTTAAAAGTCAAAAGTCCTAAATTAAATGGAATTTGTGACGTTCCCATGACATTCTTCACTCACTTTATTAATCGTTAGTAAGTATAATACAACATAATTACTGATTAGGGTATGTTCTTTGTGTAGGGCATACATCCCCGTCTTAATTTTGTGTCCGGTGTGCGCAATAAGCACTCAAATAAACCTAAGGAATATGAGAATCTTAAAACGTCAAAAAACTGTCTTGAAAAAGATCTTACTTTATCCAGCTTTGGTCAAAATATATCCGGGTTAGCGTGGATGAACTCTTAGACTTTTAGTCATCGAAATCTTTTAGGATGGAGACGAATTTCATTCACGAAAAATGATGTGATGCGTTGATCTCAGACTCACACTGATGGAGGCAAACCCCTCGGTCCCAAGGGTGTGAAAGGCCAAATATTCCCTGCTAAAACTAAACAAATATCCACCCCTACGTGAAATTGGAGGCATTTGCCTCCGGACCCTCCCTATATATCTGGACGCCCCTGGATTCATAGCCATAATTATGTAGCCCGCAGCATATATTTTTCATTGGGGAAATCGCTTTGTTAATTATTGTGCATTTGTACTGAACTGTACTTAATAATAATATTATAATAGACTTGTTACAGATTTGGGTAACCTGTCTGTTTACCTCATTGCTGCCCATGCGGTGCCCTGGTCGAGAAAAACGGATATCACGGTCTCTCATGTGGCCTGGGCCTGGGACGCTGGCCCAGACACGCGGCCCTGAACGACCTTATTTGTAGGAGTCTAATCCGTGCAGGGATCCTCACTGTCAAAGAGCCGGTGGGCTTGACCCTATCTGATAGTAAAAGACCAGATGGACTCACTCGTATACCATGGCGGGCGGGGCTGTGTTTGTGTCAGATACAATGGCAATATCGTATCTGCCCGAAACGTCACATAGAGCGGGCGCAGCGGCCGAGAGGGCGGCGAACCTCAAAACTCATAAATACGCCGAGCTAGCCTCCACGTACGTCTTCACACCGGTGGCATTCGAAACCTTTGGCCCCATCAATTCCGAAGGCCAAAGCTTCCTTTCAGAACTGGGACACAGACTGAGCGCCGTCACTGGGGAGCAGAGGGAGACTACTTTCCTCTACCAGCGCATCTCGATGACTATTCAACGCTACAACGCAGTTGCTTTCAAGGGAACTTTCGCAGCTCAGGAGTCCAACGAGCAGGGCTACTACGGACGACATCACCATTAGGCCTAATTAACATTGAAGACGATATTATAATATAATGATAGTAATATTAAGTAGAGCTATATTATAGCGTCTTATTCTCTTTTATTACTTTAATGTTTTATCAAAAAACTCTGCAAGATGATGATTCGCAACCTAAATTTAAAGCGGGTCAATATTTTCACGGTTATTCGTCTTCTTTCGGAACATCACGACCTTGCAAGGTGAAACAGAATGAAGCTAAGTCGTGGCTGACTTATGAACAACCATAACACTATCGACGATGTTGTCTGAGGCACTCGAGTTTCTTTATTGGTACCGCTGACTGGTTATATGAACAAAATTAAATTGTCCAGATTCCAGAAGATGCTGATGCTAAAAAGTCAGCCTTCATTTGGTCTGATCCAACCAAGATATAGACTGTTTCTGTGATTCTGTACTTCATTACACTGGCACCCAGTGCCGTTTGGTTCTTGTGAAAGCGTCCTCGATTTCGCACCAGCATCCGAGGTAGCATCTAGTGCTAAATCCACAACATGACAAAACGACGTGTATCCCTAGAGTACCCGTCGGCCGACCTTACCTCGATCTGCATGCACTGCAGGGCTTTCAGAAGAGCGCGTGGGGCGCTGGAGGTGGTGTGTGGGTCGTATATTAACAAAGAATGGCGAAAAAGGCACAAAGCTCGGTCGTTGAGCGGCAATGGCAGAAGGCGGTCGGTCGAACATGACCGCAAAATGATTCAATTATCGCTCGCCGCTTGCATGGCGACATTTATGAACTCGAAATGAGAACGATACAGAACAACAGAACGGAATAAGAACGCCTTAGAACAGCAGGAACTGTGCGACCTTGAACTATGTCTCACTTAAGACAAATTGGCAAAACGATTAACAGAGCAAATCGACTAGAGACGAAATCTGGGGAAAGTACGGAAGATCTCACATATTATGGTCTGCACGTATTGCTACAGAAGGCTTTACTTTATCATAACTGTCCAATTCAAGTCACAGCGTATGAAAGAAAAAAAAAGAAGTAAACCATTACTGGGCAGATGCCTGGCAGAAGTAAGGGGACTTTAGAGAAACATAATTGGGCCAACGAGCTTGGAGAGAAAAAATTGAAAAACCACGGAAGGATAAGAGAGAGTATATATGGCGATGGGTACGAGTAATAAGGTCGGATAAGGGACAGTGGATCGCTCTGTAGCAATCAGCTGAAATCTCGTAATCGCCGTGCGCCTGGTCATAGTTTTGGAATCGGTGTGTGAAAGAAACAGAGGCTCTATGTATACATCATGAGACAGCGGATTCACTCTGTATTAGGTTCGATAGTAAACATTTGAAATAGTCAAAACGCAGTTACTTTCGAAGTTCTCAGGAGAGTTGCCGACGTTCGTTAGACCGTGAATTTCACCAGCGCATATCCTGTATATTAAACGCTTGCCCACCCGTGCAAACCGCTGGTCACCGTTCCAAGGAAAGCCCCTTAGTGTGGCTTTCACTTTGAGCTATACTGTAGCTACGACTTTCCTCCAATGTGTCCGAAGCTTTAGCAGATTTAACCCGCTTAACTTAAGGTTTTCTTTCTATTCGCCTGTATTCTGAGACTCTTGAGTGCATATGTACTGACAGACTATGTTGTATACTACCGTCCAGCTTCTGAACATACATATACGTGACTCTCTTAACAGAGAGACTTGTGTTTCCCCATTAGTGTCTGCTTTGCTTTTACATGAGCATCGGAGATAGTAGCCGGAAGGGTAACGGCATAGAGTATGCCAGGTTATGGGCTGAAGTTGAAACGGTCTAATTATGCAATTGGGCTTTCAGGATGGCACAAGTTGACCTAGGGTAAAATTATGTGTTGCATCTTATCGGGTGAAACAGTCCGAGGTGAAATAGTTGGACAAAGAAATTAAAGAGAATTTGAGAGAAACAGATGTACATAAAGCAGACGGGGACTGACAGACATACAGCCAAGATCATTTTCAGAGATTGAGAAATCTGAGAAAGACTCAAATTATAAAACTGCAAGTATACCAGGGACAGAGAGAAAATGAAACATAAAGCGCAACATAAGCCAAGTTTGCTGCCTTCCAATTAATTCTTCACCGGCTTACCGTTTTGATTAAATGACTGCAATGCTTCTTTGAGTGTTTTTATGCATATATACATGCATTATACACAGTTACATACCTTAGTCATGTTTAATGGATAATAGGTACCGGTATTCCACATAAGATCTAATTATGTGAATGTTATATGCATTGCGAATTCCAATAGACAATCAGATATTGCGAAAACATGCTTTGAGTTCGGTGGTGTCCCTATTCCGTTTCATCAGACGGAATAGAGAGTTTTATTATGGGAACTCGCTGAAATGACCATCGACTGTTGCATTGAGCAGCCTGATAATGGCGTAATAGAAGTTATTACATTAGATTACCGTCGTTACCTCAGTCGCATAATCTCATATTCAAGGACTCAATCTTTGTTCCAAATACCTACGTTTCGGTTTGGTACATGTGGGTGTTCTCGTACATAATCTGCATGTCCTGACCATTGTTAAGAATTACGCATTGAATTCGTCAATTATTGTCGCAGCCTTTGTGAGAAATCCAAGCTATGTACTTCTTCTCTTCAGACCTCATTTGTCCACGTGATGCTACTATTGCAAAACTCACCCTTCTTAAGCTACAGGTCATGATTTATTGTAATCTAGAAGATTATATCAATAGTTACGTAGTGGCGCTTGATCTTTAACGTACCGTGAATAAGCTTATGCTCTGCGCTTGGCTTTCGAGTGGCGCATTATAAATTTGGAGGTTTCAATTACGATTACGACGATTACCGAGGTTACAAGAGGCAACAGGTATTGCCAAAGCATTATTACATTACAGTGCTACCGACGCGTTCAATAAATATAATGGTAGCTGAGTATTACCTTTTCCGTTTCTGAGTTCACTCCCAGAATGAGTTGCACGGTAGGTATATCATCGGAGTGACTCATGACAGGAGAGGTGGAATTCAGAACTTTGAAGTTGTTACTCGTTCTACTTTTGGATGAACTGACACTTTCCGTTCTCTCCCTGTCGACCAGCGAGTCCTTGTCCTTATCCGAGGCCTCCTTGCCCCGTTTCGACAACCCATCCCGGCCTCTGTGGCTGGTTCGCGTCTTCCTAAGGGACTCGCCGACGTGAGGTCGCCTGAAGAATTTGGCGCCGAATTTCGAATGCTCGGTCGATCCTGGACACTTGCGGCTGTCGACGCCGGCCTTACCCCCCAGCGCCACCTGATGGGCCGATGAGGCGATGAGCTGGACGTGCTCCCTGAGTATCCGCGTCTGTCGAACGGCGAGATCTGGGGATTGGTGAGAAGGGGCGATGCCATCGTGGTTCATCAAGTGGACCTTGGCACCGTACTCGAGCAAGGCCGTGGAGCAGGTGGGACTCTGGAAGAGCTCGCTGGAGCTGAGGTGCAGCGGCGAGCAGCCTCGACCATCGACGGCCGTCGGTGATGCACCGTAGCGCAGCAGGAGACCCACTGCCACTTCGTTACGGAGGGTGACTGCAAGAAACAGAGGCGGCAGAGTGAACAGGTGGTCGGAGGTGTAGTAAGAACCCATTGCCACTCCAGATATCGGCGCATCGCCCACCTTTTGTGAGTGGCATTCAGGCGGCCGATGCACGGTATCCCTCAGGCCCAATGCACCGACCGAGCATTGCTCAGTGCGAAGGGACTTGACCCGTCGAAGGGTGCCTCTAGCCAGGACGCAGCACCGTCCCGTGGGGTCCAACTTCCGGTCGAAAGACACCTCAACGGGTGTCAGCGGTCGAAGAAAGACGTCATCCGTCGAATTCTTATGCGCGGGTGAATCGTCCAGAAAGCTCACCCGGGCATTGTCTCCCTTCCCGCGGGGTTCTCTGTTTCCTGTAGTCCGATCCTGTGCAGCCGGTTCCCCTGTCGCGCTGGCCGTTCCCGGTCGATTGGGGTCAACGCCACTCACTAGCAGAAGGTTCAGGGCTTCCATGGAGTTATACTGAATGGCCAGATGAAGGGCATTCCTGAACGCCAGAGGAACTGGTCCCTCCGGATTGTCCGTGCCACAGCTGCTGTCTCTTCGACTGTCGTCCTGGAGAGCTTGGCCATCTCCAGGTGGAGCGGCACCGGAGGAAGAGCTCTGCAGCGGATGGGAGTGGGACAGTTTTCGCGAGGGAGGCTGAGGCTGATGCTGCTGGTGGTCGCTTGGAAGGAGGCTATAGAGGCTGTGTCGACCAATGGAGACGGTCGACAGACTGCGAGTGCGGTTGGAGACCGAGTCGACGAAACTCCAGTTGTCCCAGGCGGTCGGGAGAGACGGAGGACCGACCCCTCCTCGGCAGATGCCGCCTCTGGACAGCTCAACGGTGGTGGCGAGGTTGAAGCGGCTGAGGTGTACAGAGAGCAGCTTTCGTAGAGCGTCGATGTCGTTCTCCTTCAGCGCCTGATCGAACCTCTCGCATTCCGACGACAAATCAAAGATGGACGACGTTGTACTACTACAAAAGCGACCCCTAAAACCGCCAACAGAGGATACGCTGATAGTATCATCTGGCATTTGTTGAACACCAGTAACAAACGACATTGCAGTCAACCAGAGTAACACAATGAGCTTCTGTAGGCGCTACCAAATAAACAGCAACTTCGATTAATAGGATCACTATCATTATTTCCTTTTTCCTTTGGTTACTCGTTACTTTTTTCTAATACCCAAATTTCTTCAGTTTCTCCTTGAATGCCTTTACTGAATCTACTGCAACGGTCTCTTCATCTAACTCATTCCACGCATTTACCACCCATGAATTATAAAATCTTTGCATCCATATACCAGCCGGTTTTTTCTCAATTATGATTACAATCATTCAACTATGATAATGTTGCAGAGAGGATCACTCTATTGGTGGCCGGTGCAAAAGAAAGAGATAGAAGCAGAAACATTGAATAGAACCACCCTCATGCATTGATTCAATGTCGTCAAGTCTGACCAAAGCAAAGCTTGTTTACAAATCAACTATAGCTCATGAATATAATTATAAACCGCGTGCAATTTCATGTGGTTGGTTTAACGTATTTTCTAGAGACAATAATTGTCGGGTGCTAAAGTAAGCAAATTTCATACGCAATAAATACTTTTGAGGATCCTATGTGATGGCTATGCGCAGATTATTAACCAATCAAGGTGAGACGGAAGCAGCTTGTTGGAATCAATACATGTGTAGGCCCCACTAAATTCCAGTCTGAGTGTCAATTATACTATGCTAAAAAAAGCTGGCCTTGGACTGGCACGTGGAGATATTCTATAGTGTCTGTTGAGCATACAACTATGCCAACTGAGCAATACGCTGAGAAACAATAACAGAGAGTATATCAGAAGCGAAAAGACTAGTAAGAAGTAAATAATAAGACAAAGTATCTGTGATGATGATGATGATGGTGGTGGTGGTGGTGATGGTGGTGGTGGGGGTGGTGGTGATGGTGGTGGTGGGGGTGGTGGTGATGGTGGTGGTGGGGGTGGTGGTGATGGTGATGGTGATGGTGATGATGATGAGGAGGAGGACGTTGACGCTGATGATGATGACGATGATGAGAGTTCTCTGTCAGAAGGTAAGTCCATTGGCTCTTATGCCACCCAGGAATTGAATGAGCAAAGTGGTTTCCAGTTGCCTCCTTACAGTAAATTGTGGACTAGCAACTTGTACAGGGTCGCTGTATTGGCTTGAGATTGATTCAAACCTGCGACCTCCTGGTAACAAGGCACAGAATATACCGCTGAAGCTCTGTGTCATACTATATATAGGCCACGTTAAATTTCGAACCTCTGTGGCACCACAGAGGTTCGAAATTTAACGTGGCCTATATATATATATATATAGTATGACACTATATATAGTATGACACTATGTATAGTATGACGCTATATATAGTATGACACTATATATAGTATGACACTATGTATAGTATGACGCTATATATAGTATGACGCTATATATAGTATGACACTATGTATAGTATGACGCTATATATAGTATGACGCTATATATAGTATGACACTATGTATAGTATGACGCTATATATAGTATGACACTATATATAGTATGACACTATGTATAGTATGACGCTATATATAGTATGACGCTATATATAGTATGACACTATGTATAGTATGACGCTATATATAGTATGACACTATATATAGTATGACACTATGTATAGTATGACGCTATATATAGTATGACGCTATATATAGTATGACACTATGTATAGTATGACGCTATATATAGTATGACACTATATATAGTATGACACTATGTATAGTATGACGCTATATATAGGTTGTAGTCCAAACGAAAAGTGTTCTACTTTTAGATAAACCTGTCCCCCACCTCTACAGGAAATAGTCAGCTCTACGAAAATGAATTTGCAGCCGCCGTCATTTTGGCTGTTAAAGAACCAGAGCTGCAAACATGTTGGTTTTATGGTTAATTGTTTTTTGTGCTTTTTACAAAAAACCAAACGATACGAAAAATGGGAATTTTCTGTTTTTTAATAAAAATATTGTTATTCAATTTACTAATGATACTAGTATATTACTAATTGTGTGTTATTCAGTCCGAAATCAAGCTTAACTAATTATAAAAACTAGTTGGAGCACTTTTTCACGCTGTGTTTGATGCCTTTTATAACAAGCTACTGTGACAAAGTCCAAAGGAAAACTAAAAAACCCAAGAAAACAAATAAAACTAAAAAACCCAACTTTTGATTTGTTTAAATATTGGTGTTTTGCACTCCTGTAAAGAACACATGCACTATTTCGCTGATGAGTCATGTTGGCTAATAAAGCTGCTAATACCAATATGTCGCTCAATACTACGAACAAACTTCGTCCTTCTAAAATAAGTGATGCACTTACTTACTTATTCACTTGCTTACATAGTGGTAGTTCTAGTTTTAATATTTCCGGAGATTCGATTCGAGACATTACGAAGCTTCGTAAACTAAACGACCTTCGATGCTATGGTGTGATCATGTGATGACGATTAACATCGACGGTTCCTTATCTAGAGACGGCTTCGAATTCTTATGCAACCTGGTGAGATTTGGCGCGGTCGCCCCATCCTACTTGCGGCTTGAGGCACACTTATACTATGGTCTGATTTCTCTGAATGTCTCTTATTATCGACTGTCGTAAGATGTTTGCATTGAGAGAAGTCGTCGCAGTCGACAACGCGCTTTTTATTGCTGATAAATTCCAGTTTTTTATCTATCGCGTCCAGTTTCACTGATGGAAACGATACGAAGGCGTAATGAGGGGTTTCGTCTACCATGGATCGCTATCAGTATTAGGCCTGCGAGGCGTGTTTACGTGTGCTCATACTGTTTCAAAATAAGTCCGCCACAGATTGTTAAGGTCATTTTTCGGTGCCATATCATTACACCAGATAATCCACTTAAGCCCTGAGAGGTTAAGATGATACGAACAGGTTAAGATGACACGAAAAGGTTAAGATGAACTGAGGCTTCGTTCGTAAGTGGGTTCGTTCATACATGTAAGTGGGTAAGTTCGTAAATGGATACGTTCGTAAGTAATAGCTCGGAAGTGGGTACATTCGTAAATGGGTACGTTTGTAAGTGGATACATTCGTTAGTGGGTACGGTCGTAAATGAGTATGTTCGTAAGTGGATACGTTCGTACATTAGTATGTTCGTATACGTAAGTGGCTACTTTTGTAAGTGAATACGTTCGTTAGGGGGCACGGGTTCCACTTGGAGGCATGATTATTAAGTACATTAAGAAGCCGAGGAGGCAGAAGGGGGTATCAGTGTCTGGAAGATGGAGATACCTGGCGTTATGATATTATCGCTCCGAAATCGCATGCAAGATAGCGTTTGCGAGGGAGGCAAATTCAGAGGAACGTAGCATATACAAGCATACGAAAAACTAGAAAGCTTATTATGTAGCGGCAATATAGGGCAATACTAACATAGGCATATTTTGAAGTGAAATCCAACCAATTTATCGCTCAATTCAAACCAAACCGTTGTCTTCCAAGGGATATGTATACATGTACGTGTTGACCACAAAGGCCAATTGAAGCACTTTAAGTGACAAACTGTGCTTTACAGATGCCATATCACAGGCAATATTAACAGTGTCAAATTTATATTGTCTAGATGCACATGTAGGCCCTAAATATTAATTATTTTATCTGGCGTCCTAAATATAATTCGAATATTCCGCTGCACTGCCCGGATGGAAGTGCTAGAACGCGACATTTCAGCAAAAATACAGCCCATACGTGTGGGTGGATGAGCCTCAATCCGCTGTGCTGTAGCTCTACTAATCCCTCTTCAAATGTACCGCGATATGATTGTTATTCATATGGATCAGTTGCGACAGCAGCTCTAAGGCAATTGTACAATAAATGTCAATCCCGATGATCGAGCGTGCCACTCCCCGGCAGTTGATTTCACACGCTTCACCGACGCTCGACCTTTATTGTTGCCTCGACATATATATATATATATATATATATATATATATATCTGCTTTTCTCGTAACAACTTTCTTGCTTGCGAAGATGTTCACTTATGTTCAGTGGATTACAGTAACAATAATCTAAATAGGGTACACGGTGGCTTCAATCAGCCAACAATCAAAGTTTATTTGGCAATCCAATAAACAGAATAAGAATGACAATTATACCAATCTCATAATTATTGCTATCGGGATCACCCAGGAGACCCAATTAGGGATCGGGCGATCCCGCTGGTTAGGTCCACCTGGGAATGTTCAAAGTGAACAATAGCTCCAATTATCGTTTTTGAACAATTATAAGTTTGTATAAAATGGCAATTCTTTGCATAATATCACCTGAAAACTTAACTAAACTTAATTAATAACATAGGTATCCTAGACACAGCTATCGATTCATAATAATAATAGGCCATACGCATACGGTGGCTTTTAGTAGCTATGTCGTTTCATCCAACTTGGAAGTACTTAGGCTTGCTGCAGACACTGTTTTCCTGTCGTAGACTATACCCGATTACAGTGATCCACAATTCTTAGATAAAAAGGAATTTTCAGGTCTAATCGCACCCACTTCCAGATACATATGCGAGCTATCATTTCGTTGCTTTTTTCTTAAATTGTATACTACTTCAGCAGGCATTCGAAGAATCGCTAATTGTACGATAATTACTGGCCGTCGTATATCATTTCTGGAATCACGAATTCTGTAATCCATGAAGATATCCTGCCTGATGCTTTTCGCCACTCCATCATAGATGATGCTGATCCCTTTGGAGGGTGGTGTAATCATGTCCGGAAGCAACCTCTGCATATTATGTCTCGGGTGGCCGCATATGATAAGGTTGCAGTTTTTCAATGTCAACGTCATTGCCGTATTCTCTTACGTCACTGCGCTCTCTCATAGTGCGACTTGATATTAAACTCTATAACATTTCTTTCCGTTTACGTCATTGCGCTCTTCTTCATCACCCCTCCCTCCCACAAAGCTAACTGAGCGGAAAATAATCTAAGTTGAAGGCAGTTCCGGGGCCGCTATTCAGTCTTGCACCTACAATGTCATAGTGAAACGAGAAACTAGTTTCCGTGCTTGGAAACTTGCGTCTTAAACAAGGCCTCGATTAGTCAGTCATAGTATTGCCTAAAATCACGGTCGGTGAAAAGGCGTCTCAACGCAAATGACCAGGTGACTTTTGACGACGTCTGTGGTCGTGCAGATTCCTCTCTTTTCTCTTCTGTGCTACACAACCCTTGCCATGTTATAAGTTGTCTTTTGCCACCTTTAAAGAATGCTACCTTTTCACTCCGTCCCTCGATAGCACAAATCGAGAGATACCGCGTGCTGACGCACTAACTCGATGTGGTTTTATCACCCGATTGAATCTATTCCTATTGTGAGTGTAAGTAGGCCTACTATTGTTTGATTTCTATTTACTCTAGTTACTCATGGGATGTCTGTTATGTAATTGCTAGTTATGATTATTTTATGAGTATACATTATTTTACTGTAACTACTTTGAAGATGTCTGCTGTGTAATTGCTTGTTATGATTATTTTGTGAGTGTACATCTTTTAACGTTCATATTATGATATGCTCGAAGTGCATTTGCAAGCGGTTCAATCAAGTGCACGCTTACTTACTTATTTTGTAATGCATCAGCTCGAATGAGATAAGCGAGAGTTAACTGGTTGTTGTGCTGGACTATCAGCAAAGGTGAACTTGAGAAAAAATCTCCAAGAAGGTTGACTTGGTCTCTTCGCTGGTACGGTGCTGTATTGATAGCCCGATAGAATTTTGTTGCTGCTCGACGCCGTGGCTCGTTGCGCTCTGCTGCACAAGTGGAGTTATTTGTCGCCCGTGCGTGTCGTGCTTTCTCAATGACAGGTCCGGTGACCTGTAATTGCCTACCAGTGTCACCATGTCTCACACAATAGGTCAATCTGCTCTAATCTTCGCTGGCCTTAAGAGTCAAAACTATTCTGTTTGACCGAGGCTGGGACGTTTCTGTGTAGATGGCATTGAAAGGGTTATATAAAGCTACTGTAATAGTAATAGTAATAGAAGTCCGAACGATCGAAAGTCATAGAGCAAGATTTACAATAGGTTAGTTAATTGATTGAAAATAAATGGCAAGGCGGATAAACTTGCGGCCATCTTGGCCACACCACGCGCCCATCTACTTGTGTGCATTCTGAATGCCTGTAAGTATAGCCAGGGCTTAAAGTGTGCCTTGACGGTCATGGACGGCGTCCAGGCACTTATTTTTGAGGCTGGACGCCGTCCTGCCACTTATTTGGCCAGCAGAGCCTGGACGTCGTCCATGAGCGTCCATGCAACAGTGCAATTCCTCTATATGCGTACGTTATTATCAACAAGAAAAAGAGGAGGAAAAAAATTTTCCGCCTCGCGCATTGATAACTTTTAATTCACAAATTTTTCAAACGATGACGGCGCCACTGGCCCCTTGTTGACAATTTCACAACAGAAAGTAATTCTCTGTAGGCCTACGCTTTAAATTACCATAAATATTTCATCAACAAATAATTGACGACTAAATAATGGTTGATGTACAAAAGCCTAACAAAATTCTATTTACACTCATTTAAACAAGTTCCACTTAATTAGCAGTAGTTGTCGCTCTTCAATTAAACAACGCTTAATTATGATTATGATAGTCTTTCATCCTGAGGAATGCATAAGACTGTAATCATTAAAGGCTACTTAATTTCTCCAGTTTTCTTCGTTCTACTATTATAATTTGAAATATTTTATAGTCGCAATTAAATTTGTTGATAATTATAAGAAAATTTGCATTACATTCTGGACATCTGGTTTCATTTGGGGGGGGGGTCAGGGCTTTGTGACGTGACGTCATATTTGAGGGGTCGTGGCATTTATGATGACGTGTAACGAAGAGGAGGGGTTAAAAAACGTCCAAAATTGCGTGACGTAATTGATGGACGGCTCCCCTAGCGTCAGGCACTTCTTTTTTTACACTTAAAGCACTGAGTATAGCGCGTTATTGTTTTACGCATGTACACGCGT
Source organism: Bimastos eiseni (assembly GCA_959347315.1). Lineage (NCBI taxonomy): Eukaryota > Metazoa > Annelida > Clitellata > Crassiclitellata > Lumbricidae > Bimastos > Bimastos eiseni. The sequence goes on along the minus strand of OY365810.1, from coordinate 25,023,787 downwards.
GCCCTGTGTAGACTGTTGTAGCTGTATGCATGATACGTACACGTTAAGTGTGTGCTTCTGTCCGGTGAATGTAACATTTGATTATTATTATTATGTTTGAGCGGTTGATCAGTTTTTTTAACACCTCCTTCTTATCAAAGCCTCTTTCCTCGCTCTATAAACAGACACGAGAATCAGCAGAAGACGTCGAAGGCTCTCAAGGAGGAGGAGGAGGAGGAGGAGGAGGAGGAGGAGGAGGAGGAATAGGAGAAGGAAGAGGAGGAAGAAGAGGAGGAGGAAGAGGAGGAGGATATGATGTTGTCCTACCTTTGTAGTTCTGGGGCAGCGACTGAGGCAGCAGCAGACGCGCTTCCTTGAACTCCGAGACACGGAACGGACAGGCAAGACTGCGATGACGAGGAACCGAGCGCCCCTCCGCCACTCCCCAATGTCCCACCGCTTCCCCCACTTCCTCCTCCACCTCCACCCCCTCCTCCGCCACATCCTCCACCAGCGCCAACTGCCACCGGAACTGCCAAGAGACCGTCACAATTCTCGTCAAAGTTCGACACTTCTGACGTGATGATGACGGGCGACGAACTCAACATGGCGGCATCTTGTTCCAGTTCTTCTAAGAAAACGAAAATCCGGGTCTTGCGCTGTCGAAACAAAGCATCATAACAAGTGTTGCTAATGTGTGAGACACAGAATGAGTTGCAGCACCACCATCTACACCACATCATCGTCGTCGTCGTCACCATTATCATCATCAGCAGCAGCAGCATCATCATCGCCCTCATTAGCGTCATCATCATCATCGTCGTCAGTCATAATTACCATTGGCAATACCTACATTATTTTCAGCATCACCAGTATTATTATCAGTATAATTATCATTATAATCAGCATCATTATCACTGTCAACACCAACCATTGACTTCAGCATCACCAATATTATCATCACCATCGTAGTCATCAGCATCAACCAAAACTCTGCATATATGACCACCTTCCAAGGGCACAAAGTTCTCAGGAATAATTTACTCATTGCATAATATAGCAACAACACAAATACCGATATTGATTCACCCCACCCTGTGACAGTGATAAACTCAAACTCCCACAAGAAAATGGTTGTTCGTCCACTATACAATACAATACAACTATCATTTATAGCGCGCCTTAATAAAACAGAGTCTTGCTTAAAGGATGCGTTACAGAAACAGTTCATCAATTATAGTAAACAGAAAATAAATGAGTTTTGAGACTAAATTTGAAAACTTCAATCGAGGAAGCTCTGCGCACTGCCTCTAGTAGGTTGTTCCAGTCAGTTGGCCCAGCTATATTCAGACACTAGGCCTGAAAATACTGCATTCGAAAAGATTCTGACGATATGTTAATAGTGTCTGGTGAAACCTAAGAAATGGCTGGTTTAATATGCCCTGCGCTAATTCTAAAATGCAATTGGCGATACATTAACAAAAATTAATTATGCCTCTTATAATGTGATGATGATGATAAAAGCAAAGACAATAATAATAATAGTAATAATAATAATAATAATAATAATAATAATAATGATAATAATAATAGCAATAACAATAATAAACAACAACAATAATACCACCACCAACAACAACAACAATAACAACGACAACAATGATTATAATTTAAATAATTATAAATTAAATAGTAATGATGATATCAGAAATACTCACTGAGCTATACGTATATCAGAGTCTTTTTTCCTTCTCTCCCATTCCCTCGATCCCTGTGTCAGCTGGTTAGCCGAACCCTCATCACCTCTTACCACCCATTCAAATCATCCAGGCCCCGATGCACTCTCATCCTCTTTGCTAAGTCCAAACTCCCTTTCTTGCCTCATCGTCACTTAACTTATCCTATGCGCGCACATAAATTGTGATCACATCAAAAGTTATCGTCAATATTCTAAACCTTCCGACTGGTTGAGCATGATATGATATCCATAATAGTGCCATATAGAGGGTGAAGCTGGTTATCCGAATCCTCCTCTCGCCTTACCAACTCCAGATCCAGGCCCCGACTTTCGCACTGGTTTTAAAGTCCAAACTCCCTTCCTCACTACAACTTGACAGCCTATTCGAAGAGACCGCATACATCATCATCACATTAAATTACGTACGATCGCACCCAGGTGTCAAACTGGCTATGATATTTACGCACGACGTGGCCCCCTTATAAAGAAGTAAACGATGAACACCACGTGATCGTCAATGAAAAAATGAAATTACGTAATATAATTTAAATGGTGAAATAAAACCTGACAGTTTGTTAGCACGTTTGCTAATCGGTGATGGTTCGTTATTCATGGATTTATTTTACTTGTCGGCAAATATAGACGAGAACAACCAACTCAGTGAAATTCTCACTGTTTCTTTGACTGTCTTTTCCTGTGTTTCCTTATGTTTCCGTCTGTCTCTGTTTTTCTGCTTCTTCCTCCCTGTCTCTCTTCCTTCTTTCTGCCTCTCGCTGTCTCGCTATTTGTATCTGTGTTCGACTCTGTCTGTTTATCTCAGTCCTAATATCGCTCACTAACTGTGTCTTTGTGCTGGCCCGTCGACAGAAATTCGGGGCCCGTAGGTATAGAAATTCGGGGTCCCTAGTAGGAGAAATTCCGGGCCCTTGGTTAGATAAATGTTGGGCCCTTAGTCAGAAAAATGTTGAAAAATGTTGGGCCCTTTGGCAGGAAAATTCAAGGCCCTTAAGCAGACCAGTTACGGGCCTCTCAGACGGTAAGTTCGATTAGAAACAAATGTTAAGTATGATAATATTCAGATCCTATGACTTAACTGATTGTAATTATGTGTCAGCCATATATTATATTTAAAAGGGAATAAATTATAAATGTTGTGCAAATGACAATAATATTTTATTGCATATCGCTCAGTTCCCGCTCATTCGAATACCCGTTTACAAGTTTACAATCAGATCTGCTGGGACCCTTATATGGAACAACAGTACGTCACAAATTAAGCAATCTTATAGTCTACAAGAATTCAAAAAGAGGCTGCGCGCCCACAAAGTAAATGGAAATAAATAGCTTGCTAAGTTAGTATTTAATGAGCCTATGTTATTATGTTAATATTATGCTCAGTTAATATATAAACCTCTTATGTTAGTATTATTGTGTTATCGTGTTCTTATGTCGTTATTTAAGATAAAATGATAATCAAGCAAGTCGTAAATGGATTAAGCGTATGATTAACTGAAACTGTTTATCATATTTGGAAATATGTTAATCGACTGTCTTTAATGTATAACTAGTAAGTAGGCCTACTTCATAGGTGACTATAGCTAGCGAGATCTAGATCCCTCAAAGGCCCCCAATTGTTACCAATGTCACCGAAACCTTGAACGAATTATGTTACTACTGTTAATCTGGTTCGTTACAATAAAATATATTGATTGATTGATTGTTAAGTCGATTTCGTACCCATCCAGGGTCCTATAAGTCGCCGGGCCCCCCGACATTTACCCACCTGCCCCTCCCTCTCAGTGGGCTTGTCTGTGCGCATATATATATATGTATATAGTATATATATATGTATATATATATGTATATATATATATAGTGTGCGTATCTGTCTGAGTGGATATCAGGAAGCCCCATTCGAAAAACGTGTCTATTCAGCCTTCATTTATAGTTTTTTTACGTGTGATAAGTATCTTGATGTGGACAAAATCCGAAATAAGCGATGATAAATATAGTCATGACGGTTGGAAAGACCAGTAGTAATCATTGGCCGTATCAAATGAACGGCGTTTATTCTTCAACCTTGGACTTTGCATATTGAAAAACTGCAGATATAAAACAATTGCCATCAATGACGTCTTATGGAAGTCTTACGGTCAATGATGAAATAACTGTTGCCATTGAAAAAAATAGCCCATTACGATTTAATATGCAAAACAGATTGATGGAAAAGCTTGTAAGTATCGAAGAGCGCACGCTGCACTCTATTAATCGGGTGAGTCTAGGATTGGCATCTCTTCCAAGTTGCGAATGGAGTTAATGAAATCTAAAAAGGCAAATAGGAAAGTAAAAACAGTCAGCTTTTATAGTGACGCAAAGGATACGCGTTGGACAGTCTAGTGCTTGTGCCCGTAATACTAAATCTATTTACTGGCGCAAGCTTTCTACTTCTTTTTGTTCTTTAATCTGACTTTCCATCTCGGTTTTCTCTGAGATTGCCATTCGCTGTTTGAAAAACTCTAGCGCTCGGATAGACAGCATTCGAATCATCATTCGGTCATGGTCTTTGACCTGGATGTATGTACCTAAACCCATTAACCGAGGCGCTTTATTCGTCCGCTCTCTGTCAGTAAATGCCATGAATCCACCCGCCCATGTTCTATCTGCGAAGTCCAGTCTAATTCTTTGGCCTGTCCTTGCCTGTCTAACATCCGCCGCCGCAAACCATTAGGTAACGAATTCAGGCATTAAATAAACACGTTTTGAATTCACTCCTCTTTGCCCAAGTAACTTTCTGCGACTGAAATTGGAATTATAAAATACGAATCTAAAGTTGAGTCTGCTTCGGGTGAACTGCAATACAAGTTAAAATGTAACGAGTCGTTTCAAACACTTTGACTGCAAAACACATCAAACGTTTTTCACAAATTGTACCAAGCTCTGTGAATTATTGGCTTTAAAATGTCTGTTGAATAACATTATCTGACACAGTCGATTATTAAGCACGTACTTTCGGACAGTCTCTGCATTTAGAATCTGCCAGCTTTCCTTTAAGATAAACTTATGCTCATAATATGCGATCAAATAGCATGGAATAAGAAGTTATGTTGGCGTGCGGAGAAGGAATGAGAAAACGAGGGCGCCCAAGGAAGAAATGGATGGACAAGAAAGAACCGGAATGAATCTGGAGGAATTAAGGGATGTGACCCCGGAGAGAAAGCAATGGAGAAGGTTTATCATGACGGTGGCTAGAGCTCAACGAACTGAAAGCACAAGGTGACAAGGCTGCTCATAGAGAACGCTAACACCATTTCGGTATGTTACAGCCCTATAATTAATTATAGGCCTATTACGCTATATTTCGAGTGAGATTTTAGTAAGAATAATCCCGTAACCAGTCTTTAAAACTGGCTCAACCCCAAGGAACATTATTGTTACATACTGATCGATTTCATAAAGGATTTCGCAATAATACTTCTTCGGAAGCCTCAATTCCGGATTTCGGAAGGGTCATTCTACCTAGACACTGTTACTCCGTCTCCTTTCCGACATCTATGGGTCTATCGATAATCCGCAACTTACTGTACTGGCTTTGTTTGACGTCAGTGCCGCTTTTGACACTGTCGATCACAACATCTTGCTTAAGCGGCCAGAGATTTTATTTGGACTGTCTGGTAACTTTCTGAGCTGGTTGGCCTCATTTGTCGGGAAGCGCTTGTGTGGTTCATGGGTCTTCCAGGTCCACGTGGGTCCCTGTCCCTTATGGCCTTCCTCGGGGCTCTGTGCTAGGATCCCTTCTGTATGTCATCTACGCTGCTGAGATTGCTTCTGTCCTTAATGCCACTGCTGTGCTGGGTCACCTGTACGCTGATGACGTCCAAGCCTATTTACATTGCATGGCTTCTAATACCTCTACTGCTGTTCGGGCAATGAGCCAAACGCTGGATGCCATCGAGACTTGGATGGCATCAAACCGCCTGCGACTCAACCCCCCCCCCCCCCCCCCCAAAAAAAAACCCCAATTTATCTGCCTGGGCACTTGCCAGCAGCTTATGAAGCTTGATTTAACTGCCATTACTGCTGATTTCCCCCTCTATGCATTTTCATCTGTTGTCCGGGACCTTGGAGTCATGTTGGACCAAGAATTCACCTTTGCTTCTCATATTCACCGTCTTTGCCGTGATTCATACTACCAGTTGCGCCAGATTCGAACTGTTTCCCGCTCGCTAACTCCAAACGCCACAGCTACCTCTGTTCACGCCTTCATTACTGCCCGACTGGATTACTATTGTTCACTCTTTGCAGGCCTTCCAGTTGGGCGTTTGCGGTGCCTGGAGCGGGTCCTACGTTCTGCTGCACGTCTTGTTGGACGCATTCCTAAATTTGGCCATGTATCCGGCTATAAGCTGGATGTGGCGCACTGGCTGCCCCTCCAACAGCGAATCTCGTACCGTATCATCTCTTTGGTATGGCGGTCCTTGCTAGGTCTCGCCTTGCCAGTCTTCGCGAGCTCTGTTACTCTACTTTGAGTGTACTGGATCGCCGCTCTCTGCGCTCTACTGAGCGAGGCCGCTCTGCTGAGCGAGACATGCTCATTGTCCCATTTGCCCTTACAACTTCTAAGCAGAATCGTGCCTTTTCAGCCGGTCTCTATGGCTACGGCCCACGGGACGCAAATCTGGAAACCCGCACGGGATAGACCTAGTGTATATGATGGGATATGGATAGACCTGGTGGAGATGGAGTTGGAACGGGGATAGACTCATGGTAATGGGGTGGGGATGGAAACAAATTTTCTCCCCATGTCACTCTCTAGACTCTTCCCCCAACCTATCGAGTGATGTCAATAGAGAACGGTCTCGACTTTCCTCAGAACGTCTTTAACATGAGATTTGACCTTGAGAAGCATACAGCTGCTGCTGCTGCTTCTGCTGCTGCACTCTGTTTCTCATCACTGAGGATTTTCATTGGGATTTAACATTATGTCAACCTAACCGATCAATAAATACGCATCGATTTCATAAAGGATTTTGCCATAATAGTTCTTAGGAAACCTCAATTCACTACTGCTTAAAATCGAAAGAGTAGAAAGAGCAGACAGTCACACGCACACACACACGCGCGCACATACGCACGCACGCACACACAGGCGTACAGAGGGACATAAGCACAAACGTACAAGCAGACATACGTTATCTAATAATATTAATTTCAATTACAAAAGTTGTTGTTTTATATTGTAATCAATTGATTTTAGATCCACGCCACTAGTAAGTACATATCACACGCACGTAAAACGACCCAGGGCAGGTAATTGAAGGATGAGAATAGAGAGAGAGAGAGAGAGACGAGGACAGAGTTAGCTTATGCAACTAAGCGCATACTCGTGTTTGCGACAAATCCCGCCAGCGTATCTACCACAGCCTGACCTCGACCCGTAATGAACGCGACCCTACGTTGACCTCGACCTAAGCTCCAGGCGCCTTAGACGCCATAATACCTCCAAACGGATTAAGTTAATCCATTTGCGTTTAGTATAGGAACAGGAGCTGGAAAGGGAGGAGGAATAGGAAAAGAACGCAGAGAAACAGAAGCAGAAGGAAAAGGAGAATGTGAAAATTAATATTAAGAGGCGATGGTGCTCTTACATCTGGCCAAACACTCGAGCGCTTCATCAACTTGGCTGAACGCCTACAGACTGGCAGAGGGAAGCAGAGAGGGAAGGAAGGAAGAGGGAGGAGAAAAGGAGGGAGGAATGAGAAGACGTCTTACATCGATGGAACTTAGGCTAAACCGGATGCTGCCTCTAGTAACAAAAGCCTTACACGAATCGAATGGCTGTCAATACAGAGATATTGAAGATCGATGCAATGAACGAGGTAAAATGGATGCATGCACTGACAGAATATGGTGAAGCTCACTCATGGGACGCGGTGGTGTAACGGTATGTTCTGTCTTTTGCAACCAAAAGGTCGTAGGTTCGAATCTGACTCAAGCCACTGCGTAGCGAACGACCATGGACAAGTTGCTCGTCCCCAGTTGTCTGTGAGGAAGGCGACGGGAAGCTACCTCAGTGACGTCAATCATTAGAGAATGCACCATCACGATTACAAATACTATAGCATGACAGAAAGATCACAAGTTATTACAGGAGTTGAATTTAACCGTTGGCAGCCATGCGAGGCCTCCTTATCTTCATGCATCTGATTTAGACAGAGACCGCCGTCTATCATCTATCAAAAGGAAGGGACTAGTCGACTTTAGGAGATACTGGACGCACTCATTTCCCCAGCTTTTATGATGTTCGGTCATAGATGACAAGTAACACATATTTATAAGACCCCATTTTGCTCCTGTTCTGCAGTTGGCCTAGTCGACAAATCGCCAGTTGTTAGGTGGCTTACAGATCTTTGAGAATTTCTACAAACTTGGGCATGACATTCGACTTCAAAGTGACTTTCTCTGACCATATAAAATCATATAAAAGTCAGATCGTTTTCATATGTGGGATCATAATAACATTGCATCATACGTGCCTCAAATTATTTCCAGCTGCGTCGTTCTCACTCACAACGCCTCTGTCTAATGCCGCTCACTCTCCAGTGGGATTACTTACAAGAGATGTGTACAGCCTGCAGATTTGTTCAAGTCATCGGCAAGAGCCACAATAGAAACCCCAAGTGTCAAATCATTACACCAATAAGCCTACTGTGCTAAACAAATGAGTTTCCCAGCGAGCATAGAAATCAGTTAAAAATCTGTCCCATAGTTATTGAAACGTTGCACTCAAATCAAATCAATCAAGAAGTGTTTTATTGCAACCAATTGAAATAAATTGCATCATTACAAAATGCACAGAAATAGACTTTATATTGGCTACAATGGGAGCCCCAGAAGGGACGCGAATCCAGCTAAATAGGGACCCCGAGTAGCAAACATATCCAACTATAGTAAATGGGAATTTCTCTTAATTGCAGCTTAAATATATAATGCAAAAAAACTCCAAGTGAAAAAAATTTGAAGGACCCTAATTTTACTAATTGTCAATAACTTACTCCTGGAAGTATGCACCCGTATGAGTGCCTCTGCGAGTTATTGCTATTATTATTATTAACTAATTAAGATATTCAATCTACTATCATACTTTCAAACGCTACCTATTTTCAGTTAACGAGTGCTGTAAGGGTGTCCCTGTTAACGGGACTTCGGTCCCTTTAGGGTATATTCTTCCCTATTGTCTTGCAGTCAATCCTCATTAAACTGCTATATATTGTTATAATCTTCGTCGATTGCCAGTTAGCCATTAAAAACGATTGGTTATGGTTATGGTCATGGTTATTCTGACTGTCTTATCGCTCTCTTGCAGTAACACAAGTTTTCTGAGCTTACATGTAGATTCAGATGTGGGTCCCCATATCATATTGCAAAGGTCAAGCATGGGTTAACAAGGGAGTAGTACAATTTAATTCTAATTGACCTAGAGATTATTACTAGAGATTCTAGCCAAGATACCAATGTTCTTTGATATTTTAGATTAACTGTGGTTAATGCGATCTTTCAACGTTAAATGCTGGTCAACAGAGACCCCAAGAAACTTAGTGGATTCCATCTGAGTTATAGGAATATCATTAACAAGCAGACTTACATGTAGATCATCCCTATGACTAATTTTCCTATGTGACTTAAACAGAATGAAATTAGTTTTATCTATAGATTAAGGAAGAGTCTATTTGCACGAAAACATACAGCAATTTCATTTAACTCTGTATTAATGATCCTTACCAAAGTTTGCCAAGAGCTGTGAGAATAGAAGACATTTGTATCAGCCGATCACATACGCTTTTTGCTTGTTCCTCGAACCAGGAAATATTGCACATGATAAGCTGATAGGGAGGGAGTCGACCATGGCTTTTCTGTGTCACACCCCAAAGCAGATATGAATTTTGTGGTTCTCGGTTGTTAGTCGGTGTTTTGCTATTCACTGATCAGCTTGCATAACAGTTAAATTTGATTCATGTTATAGCATCCGTTCATACTATATATATATATATCTGCCATTGTTATAATTATAATTATCATTATCATTAGCATTATCATCATCGTTATCATCATCATACTCATTATTGCTACAATTGTATATTTTGTCGGTTGTTTAGTGTAATTCCTTTTATTTTGTTTTGTCATTCAAAAAAATATCATCAGGCTCATTTAATTAATTAACCTCCATTGCTTAATGAATTGCTTCTCAGACTAAGTATTTACTGTATTCCACCTTTCTCCTCAATTTTGCCCTGACGTTACCTATTCGACTTCACTTTAATCGACAATCATTTCATGCCATCCATATTTATAATTATCCCTTCCTTGTATGATGCTAATATATTCGTTAGATAAGATTAGTTAAGCTTTGTTCCTCTATCTCAATTTCACTTGTTCTACTTTCCTTTTGGCCTCTATATACTCAACTACTCTATACTTAAAGTATTAGGTGGCCCTAACTTGCGGAACGCTTCCATCCTTAATTGGGTCTCCGGTGCAATTGTAAACTATCTTTGTCAGAAAGTTTTCATGCAAGCTGTTCTTTGGTTGCCAAATACACTTATATTGATTGATTGATATCATATATATATATATGATATCACTATATATATATATATGATATATATATATATATGATATCAATCAATCAATATAAGTGTATTTGGCAACCAAAGAACAGCTTGCATGAAAACTTAATGGCGCTATAGAAGTCATTAAATTAAACTAGCTGCATGCCATTAGGTTGCATTGAATGAACATGGTCTGAGACATTGCATTGTATAAGCATTTGGAAACGTATATTGGTATGACGATGCTCTGATGCCCTAACTCCCTCAGTGTAGGTAAAAGTACGTCAAAGATGATGAAACTGCGAAGTTCAGAAGAACTCTTTGTAAGGGTAGAGACATAATTGAACTGTCATAATACGAGTATAATTATATCCTAGGTCCTTTTATCTTTGCAGTGGCTTCTTTCAATTAAGAAATCACTTTTGAAGTTGGATTCGGGGTATAGAAAACATTGAATTATTACCTTAACGAATACTTAAAACCAGTCATAATGCATAAGACTTAGCCTTGGCAGCACGAAAGACGTAAGCATATGAGTGAATGTGACGTCAGTGGTGGTAAAGTGGAAAGTAGAGAAGATATGATATTTAAGACAGATGAGATACTGTAAAAATAAATAAAAAATGCTGTCGGAAATTAAAATAAACACGAAAGATATTGGCCTTAGGAAACTTCAGGGTAAAAATGAAATAACTGATAATGAATTTCTGACCTCACTGATCACCTTTAGGCACAAAACAAAAACAGGTATCATAAAATTCCTTAAAGTTAAAATAGTTATAGTTGTTTCCAGAATAGAAATAGTGCCAAAATACTGAAGTGCACGTATCTGAAGCGTGATGCTTCGATGTAACCTCTTATGTATAATATACATATATGATTGATTAAATATGTATGTACATTTTATCTACATATTCTAGGCCTAATACTGATATACATACAAATCTATTATATATCAGAGTGTTGCTCGCGTGTGCGATAGATTGATTACTCGGTTGGATCTTCTGATTGCTTGAATACAACCCTTGGCTATACAGACGATGCGGACTCTTGACCGGTCTGCCTTTTCATCTACTAGCACAGATAAACATCACGGCTGAAGACCCAGGGCATACATATGAAATGAATTACCCTAAAGGCAGTTGTGCTGTCCCCATGTACTGTTCGGTTTTGATAAAAAATAGCTCATAATATTTCTATTTATTTGGAAGATTTCAAGACTTCTACTCAGAAGCGCTCTATGTTGCTGAGGTCTTCTCTATCAGTTTGATCAACACTGTTCGACGCAGTTCACACGAAGCGCTTCTGACTGCGTTGGTGCTATATAATTATACTTGATCAAAATCACGAATATTACAGTTGTGTTGAAGACGTATCCACTTAATTCATTCCTCTGACTCCAAAAGCATGTGAAGACATACTAGAAATTATTTGAATATAATTATCTTTCGACAAAACAATTCTACATGTGCATCTAATAGGTGTATAGACTGTTTATTTAGCATATCTTTTACCCCAGTGATTCCCAAATAACCTCTAAAGAAATACCTCAACGGATGAGCGCATATACACCATGCATTTATTACAGATTGAAATATATATATTAAATAAATACAAGACAGATATACAGAAAATGTAGAGAGAACAAAGACAAAGTGAGACAGACAAAGACAGAGTAAAAGACAGAAAATGAGTCAGAGAGCAAAGAGGAGTATAAATACTCTGATGCTCATTATAATACTCAACCATTCGGAAGCGGTCTTATTTGATGTTTTAATGAGATATCTGTGGCTCTGAGCCCTTTTTCTTTCGTATATATAAAAAGCTGGACTTCAGACTCCAATATAGGTTAAACCTTAAAAATGAAAAATTGCTTTCAGTTACAGATGGCTTCCGACGCGATTTCTTAGAAGGGTGATGAAGCAAACAGGAGGATCACAGAGGTTGGTTTTCATTCAAGATGAGAAGAAGCTTTCTTACTTAGTTTGATAAGTCTGTGAATTATAAGAAACAAACTGAGCATAGTATGCATCAAAAGAGTTGGTAAAGATAAAGGGTCTACAAACTTCAAATACTCATGCATATTATGCAGACTATGCTTGAACGAAAATATGCATGTATTTATGTATGTGTATATGTGTGCATGTGTGCATTTGTACATGTAATCGTGCCATGCATTCATGCATGTACGTATGTATGTATGTGCGTATGTATTTGTGTATATGCGTATTCGAGCATTTCTTATGTATGTGTGTAGGTAACTATGTGCATATGTATGTAAGCTTGTATGCATATATGCATGTATACGTGTGTACATGTATGCATATGCGTGTGCATGTATGTGTATATACTCATGCATGTATGTGTGTGTGCATCATTATATGCACGCGTTTTCATTTAATCTGTACAAAATAGACTATGTATACGATGAACATGTGTACAATCGTTTACATATGCATTTTAGGTATAATGACCAATCTGTACAACGAAGTAAAGACACAATCAGAAATCTCTCACATCGTTCTATATAATTATGCTTGAAACTCCTTGCTGTGGTAGCCCACGGGTTGTGAAGCTCTCGTGCATATGCTTGCGCATTTAGCGGCTATATTAGAAGGTAGTTTGAGGTTGAATGTTAACTGGATCCTGTGTTGTAGACAGAAGGAGACAAATTGTAGGCGACAGCATCTGAGTGCATATAGAACCAGTGCATTTCATGCGGATCGTAATCGATTATGATGCACTTGCAGCGACACTTAACGCTAGTCAGGAATCACGCTTTCCCTAAATGCACCTCAAGTGCATCATCGGCCGACACTTCCTCTCGCATTCCACGAACCACTGTCTATGACGGTGTTTGTGGACGTTTTAGCTGAAAACAGGGAGAGCGATTTGAGTGAGCAGCTATGCTGATACATTTGATTAGCTAGCCTTAATTAATATTCTGTGTAGGATGCGTCAATGTATAATACGCTTGGCTGGACAGGTGCTGAGTATTAAATCTTGCATATTTAACTAGATGGTCGTTCAAGTTACATGTAAATGATCGAAATTGAGCGTGTGAAAGAGGTTGCTGATATGAGCACATGTAGAAGACAGAGATTTGTGATGAACTAGAGAAACTGGACAGCTGATTAATTTTGCATCCGCGGTTTCTTGAAATTGAAGGCAGACATATCTTATAAGTTTTCAGACAATCGTACGTGAAAAGTCTAACTGCACTTATAAGAGTTAGAGGAACCAGTATTACTCTATGCCAAATTCTCAATTTCGTCCATTCGAATAATTTTTTTATAAAGCCATCGATCGATATATTTATATACTGTGATAATTATTATTCGTCCTGTTCGTGGAAGATATAATTGCAGATGTAGATTTTTCTGAGTTCCCTAAAAGGCGCTATGTAAATATAAATAGCGAGTAAATTGCATGCACACATAGATGTATAAAAGATTGAGTTTATGTTTTAAAGGATAGAGTAAATATTTGAAATTTTTAAGGATGCCAATGTCAATAATTATATTGACCGTCTGTGTGCATACATACCCCTCTGCTAGATTCAATTCCCACAGCTGACGTTGCTTCCGGCATGCGTGTAGTTTCTTCCTTCAGTTTGATTAGCCCAAAGGCGATAAATGTACCATGACCTTTAGCATTTGAATCGCTCACTGTCTACCTTCCACCCACGCACTCATAGGTGTTGACTGATTCTACTGATCATGCGACAAGAGCGGACACCTGTGAACGCTGCAAAGAGCACCTGGCTTTTGCTGACCTGTTTTTCTACTGGGGACCTAATTAGTGGATACAAAACGCAAACAGTCGTCGATGCTATAGAAAACGATATTATTCTCGAAACACCTAGTTAGCTGAAATTGCTATTGTACGACAGATCACGTATACAGGACTAGTGAAATCTTTTTATCATATAGGCCTACATAGGAAGCTTACGGAGATCGATGCAAAAGGAGTTAATTCTATAGGCAGCATTATTCTTAGTATTATATGAGTGAGAGGGGTGGCAATTAGCGCAGGGGCAGGACCCTGAACATTTACTTATACATAAGTTTACCATTCCTGTAATATCCAATTTGCAAAAGTGTTAAGAAGTTAAAGTTTATTAAACAGGGGACCTGACTGATCGTCATTTGGTGATTAATTCATTATTTTCATTTCTCAATGCTTGTTGAATCAAGTTTTGGCATAGAGAGGTAGGTGTCATTAGTCGAGGACAGAACACAGTTGCAGTCAAGTAAGTATGGGTAAATAGTTGTGTAATATAAATTGGTAGGCCTAAATATGTTAATTGGTAGGCAGTAGATGAGAGCTACGTTTTATTACCAAATTTTTAAAATTTTCTTCTACATTTAATTGTCGTGATTGTTCCATTCAAGATGCTTGTCAGTAAAAACACCCAAATGCCTTGATACATAATGGATGGATGGACTGGCCTTCATCACCCAATTGCTGAATATGTTGATTTATCTAAAAAGTGTATAGTTAGATTTGTATAGGTTAAGAGAAAGTTTGTCAGCTATAAACCAATCCGCCAGTTCGTAATTTGAGGTAGTTAATAGTTGGTTAAGGGCATCATGGGAAATGAAGACGTTGGAGTCGTATAAAAATAAGAGATAATGGAGCAAAGAAGAAGAATTAAGAAGATCATTAATGTATAAGAGGAATAAGCTAGGCCTGAGAATGGATCATTGAGAAACATCGCATTGAATAATAACGAATATAGATACAACGCTATTAAAGAAAACTGCTAAGGGCAGCAGCTTAAGTGGCCTACTGCACTGCTACCCCCACATTTTTAGTCAGCAAGTTTCGAACTGAGTGTATTATGGTCGACCATATCAAAGGCCTTTTTCTGATCGAGGAAAATTAATATGAAAAACAATCGTGTTATTATCCACACCATTAGATATTTTATCTTGTATGTTTTGAGAAGGGCATATGATTATGTTGAATTACCGGTGTGAAATCCGCGTTGACGTGTTATGTGAGAGATAAAAGAGGTTATACGGTCATACACAACTAGTTCAAATAACTTAGAGAAGAAAGGAAGTACTGATTGATATTGGTTTGTAATTAGAAACTAAGTTCAACTCACTTTGACTGAAGCTATGGGTGATATTGGCTTTTAAGGGCAGCGTTTTCCAAACTGTGTTCACCGGCGGGACCTTAGAGTTCCGTGAGGTGAAGACAAGGGTTCCGCGGAAAACTTTCAGTGTCAACAAATGGAGGCATCTTGCTTGACATATGTGTATTACTTTACATGCAGGAGAATTCACATGTAATTGTCATCGATATTTGTGTCATTTCTATATCAATCTAATCTAGGCCTAAACCTGTGATTTTTTGCACTCTCAAGCGTTTGTACTTACAACAAAATATGTTTAGTTTTTGGACTGAGGTTCCGCCAAAATAATTGAAGATCAAAAGGGTTCTACGGCCCAAAAGATTGGGAAACGCTGTTTTAGGGCATCCGGAAATATACAAGCGACTAGTGATTGTCCTTTGTCTAACAATTGCAGTTAATTAAAAACAACTGCGTCCGGAGGTGAGACCAACAGTCTTGCTAAGTGGGTCACTCAATCGCTCATGACAGGCTTTTAACACGCTCCTTCTAATGGTCACACGTTGCATCCGTTTTCAACAGCTGGTGATGAATACGTTTTCCAAGAAGATTATATTAGCCAAGTATAACATGACGTGACCTTTAAACTGGTCTGCATTAGGGTCCTTAGACTCCTTACATGATGACCCACTGACACTTGACACTTCCTGCCCTATCAAGTTTCTACTCTAGTCTTTACTATTAATGTTTACACTTCTTGATCATGGAAAGTGTAGCCACCTCACGATTTAACTGTCCAGTCGATCTAGATCAACTCTGTATTGATTCAACTGTTCGCCTAGAGTTCAAAGTCGAAAGGTTTCGCCGAGAATCTGCACTGACATAATAACGGCGAACAGCCCACGTCAGCCATTTAAGACGCATACGATGGTTCATGCAAGGGCAACACACTGCGCTATATTAATTACAGAATAATTGATGTCGCAATCGTGACGTAGATACACGGTAGGTGGCGCGTTTCATTTCACCTGCTGAAAAACGTAGAATTAGGAAGACCTGTATGTATATCTTCATGCCAATGAAGACTTTTTCTGTACGTTTCCACAGAGGAAATCCCGATCCAAAATTCAGTAATTCTATTGATCTTAAATATTTATAAAATCTAGAGGCAAGGGCATCAGAGTGATTTTGAGAGTGGAAGGCTATGTATTGGTCATATCATTATCACTTTTCAATCAATATAATTGCTATCATTAGGGCCTACAAGAAAATTGTAATTCGGATGCAGTCACACAGCAATGTGAATTTGGGGCACGGATAGTTATGACTTTGCTGGATTTGGAATGGAGTCGGTTCCGCAGTCGCAAGCGCTTTGATGCATTAGAGGACGGTGAAACTGACCTAATTTAATATTTTTTAGGAGCAATTGTTTGTAAGCTACAGTTTCAAGCTGATTCATTTTAGGAAACAGTTTATGAGGCAAGTGTCGTAGAAACAATGTATTTTCATATAATTAACAATAAATCTGGTTATCTGAACAACTACGTGACGTCAAGTTGTATTGAATTTTGAAGTACAAATTATCAGTCAGATTCTGATTAATTCCGCCGTTCAAAATTTTAATCATAAAATGCAGTATGATGATTGATGACATTTTAGTTTACTCTCGCTTGTTAGCATAGTGCTTTTAAACTTAGCCCAAATTAAAGTGTTAACTAGCAAAATTGAAAGTACATTGTAGTCTCATATTCTGTTACGAATTTTAAAACACAATTTCAACGCATTAAAGTGAATATATTGTTCCAAACTAATTATAGCTGCAGTTGTAGTAATAGTGAAACTAATTGTATTTCAAAGAAATTATACGTTGACTAATGTTTACAAGTAAGAAGGATCAAGATATTAAATGTGTCTGAGAAGTTTTAAGTTTACGAGCAAAGTCTGGCTTACAAAGATACACAGGCACAACGGCATTTCGAGATTTGGACCAGAATTCCCTTTGGACTTAAATGCCTAGGTTTCCATTACAGAGCAATCAGGCAGAACGCAGCCCACCTAAGTACCGGAATGCATTTTGTCCACTTGCTGATAATATTAACAATACTAGGCAAAACAGTTAAAACATTGTGCGGTTCGGCATAAGAGAAGTAGGAGCACAATATAATGCAATATAAAGCAATATAAAGCAATATAAAGCAATATAAACAATATAAACAATATAAACAGCATAAACAATATAAACAATATAAACAATATAAACAATGCAATATAATACCGTGCATTACAATGTACTTTGTCGAAATGCATCGCCATACATTGAATTATGGAAGGCTACGAATTGTACCCATACAAAACCGACATCAGTTGAGAGAGAGAGAGAGAGAGAGAGAGAGAGAGAGAGAGAGAGAGAGAGAGAGAGAGAGAGAGAGAGAGAGAGAGAGAGAGAGAGAGAGACAGACAGAGAGAGAGACAGACAGACAGACAGAGAGACAGAGAGACAGAGAGAGAGACAGAGAGAGAGAGGGAAACGGCAAGATTAGGTTTGTCAAGGTGTATGTTTGCAATGCATAGGATATATTTGCATTAAGATTCACAGAAGCCTGGACGCGTAACTCGTCAAAATGCGCCAAACGGAGGTGTTGGACAGAATAACTGAAAAGCAGAGTCTAAATAGTTAATAGGACTGGACTGAACCTTCCAGACAGAGGGCGCTGTGCAGCGCCGAAAGATCAGGTCAGCGTCTGTTCGTTTCCATGGCGACGCGACGGTGAACGACTGACAAAAATCATAATTACAGTATAGATATGGTACTGACGACAACGGATGACACAACTGGTGTAGTAGACATGGCAACAAGAATATGATAATTCAATACGAAAATCAATGAAATCTGTCGAGAAATAAACTGAAGAAAGTGACCGCTTCGAGGCACAACCGACGGTCGTCTATCATTGATCTCTGTTTTATCTTTGATGCAATCAAAGACCCTCAGAATGCACTGGGTAGGATCTCCAACCAACGTATAATATAATAGTATATTGACTGTGACATCAGCGTTGTCAACAGATTCGTTGGCAATGAATTAATGGTGACGTTTGGTCGACAGTATGTGATGTCTGCTCACAAATGTGAGAAGGATTGTGTGACGTACGAGTTTCTCGGTAGTTTCTTATTAGGGCCTACTGGTCAATTATTTTGACTAGGCCTAAAATAGATAAACCATTTTTCGTAAATATGTAAGTAAATAAGCATATTCTTTAATCAGACGTCTGCAAACGCTCGATATGTAGGCTACATGTACATGCAGATAAAATAAACCAAGTACGAATAAATACGTCTAAATAGGCCTATAAATCTCTCTAAAGAACATACATTTATAAAATGCCTGAGAGTTTGACATATCAAATATTTAGAAGACAAAAGATAAACAATTACGAGGAAAATTATAATTCTATGGAAAACAAATCAACAATTTTAGGAACAATTAATATTATTTTCGCTGACATATGGACAAGAAAACGACACGAGAGGAAACGGGTTCGAATCCTTAAGGTAGCGAGGCAAATTTATGCGCTTGGCAACTTCAGACTGACAAACCCCAGTGTGATTACAAGTACAGTATAAACGAATGATGACAAGTTATTACAGGAGTCGAATTTAACCGTCGGGAGTCACACCAGGGACCCATTACGTTATACATCGCTTTTTTAACAAACGCCGCGACCTAACGAAGAAAGGAAAGAAGTCAACCTTAGGAGGGGATACGGGTCTCGAACTCGGTTCCTCAGCTCTGCGTCCCAGTGTGTTCACCACTGTGGTCTGTCAGTTTAAAATTACACTAAGATATTATTATGATTACGATTATGAAGATGATAATTATCTGAGAATGGATGAATCAAACTTCGAAACATGACACTTCCTATCAGTTTAAGCTTAATTTGCATCTCTTGCTAAATAAGCTTACATACGAAGCTGGTTTAGAAAAAACACTAATGCATGCAATTATTCTGCTCATGAATATTCAGACGACCCGTGATTAATTACACGCATGTTTGAAATTTCGTGTGCATGCAACAATCCAGTGCAGCGCAAAGTCATGGAGGTCTGCTGCAGCAGGTTGCTTCGTTGAGTAGAACGTCAACCATATGTACGGCCTCCCTCTCCACCAACCGACCGACAAACCAACAACACCATTGCAAAAGAGTACGCCCTGGAACTGTGTTTTTTTCAACGACGACTCTTTTTAGAACTGACTTGCCGTTGCTGAGCCATAAACTTTGGTCGTAAATCCATATTATTAAAACAGTAAATCTTCTTCTTTATCGTCGTAGACTTTGTTCCTGTCTGACCCAATCCTTTCATTTCAAGTTCCTTCACATCAGTTTCTGTCTCTATTTGTAACTCTTCCCCACCATCTGTTACTCGCTCTTTCACTTCAATAGCTTTGCCTCTCTCGTCCACTCGTATTTCTTCTCTTTCACCTACTTGGTGGGTTTCACCATTGAGGGCAAAGATGTCTGTAATTTCTTATAATGATGGTTTAATGTTCCTTGGTGTACGACCCTATATAGTGCCTTTGCAAATTGAATACAAAGGCTTACCTATCTACTTACTTATTATTCCTTCTTCATTCCTAATTCTATCGTTCCATCTTTTGCTCCGTAATACTCTACCGGGCTTTCAAACCTTATTGCCACCTCTTCCCCTTTCCGCAGCTCCCTATTCTCTCCTATCTCAACCCTATCATCCTTCCAATATTCACCAAATCCAGCAATTCTCTCCATTCTTTTTCAACGTCTCTTCCCTATGTCATTTTGTTTATTACCGAAATTTGATACCGCCCTTCTTCGACAATTTTGCCCAGAAGTGCACACACACGCCTCGACGGCTCAATTGTAGTTGTACTGCAGAGCAATTGTGTGCCTAGGTCCCTACACAGTGACTCCCCGGACGAGGGTCGAACCCGCTCGCTCAGCGCATACTGAACGTTACGGGCTGACCGCTCTAACCGATCGACCGATCGACCACTGTGCCACATTTTGTCCGTTTCGCTTCAATGGTCTGATTTCTTCCCTCACACCCCATCTATACACTTCATACTATTCGATCAAATCTCATTCCAACTCTTATCCACCTCTTTTCTCTCATCATACTTATACCTAACTCTTCCCTCTTATCTCTTACCGTTCCCTATGCGCTTACTGCCTTCAAAGAAGCAGCCATTACGGGGCTGTCAACGTATACAATATCAATCATACTCAATACAATATTAAGCATATTCAATACAATGTTAATCATACCCAATTCGGTATTAATCACATCCACCGCAATATAAATCATAGTCGTCCATCTAATCCTTGAACTGGCATTGCCAGACTACGGGCAGTGGAAGAATCGCATACAAAAGAAATTTGATACCACCCTTCTTCCAAAATATTTTGCTCAAAAGTGCACACTCGCCTCGACGACGCAACTACAGCTTTGCAGAGCAGTTGTGTTGCGCTAAGGACTTGCTCCAGGTCCCTACACAGTGACTCCTCGGACGAGGTTCGAACCCGCACACTCAGCGCAACTTGCCGGCCGACCGCTCTCACCAATCGGCCACCGTGCCCCACATCTCGTATGCAAAATAGATGAAGCACTCGATTATGTATATAGTGTGCTACAAAAAACGCTGCTCTGCGGCACTCGCCTCATGAGTCATCTCAACGCCTGGTATGTCGCAAAGCCAAGGAAAAGCGATAGATAATCGTCAGTGCGTATAATAGGCCAAGGCCAGGAAAAATAGGTGGTCAGCATTGACCATCATCCTTCATACATCTGGTACTGAGACCCCTTTAGTACATGGCTGCGGAAGCATTTCTCAGCAGATATTGGAAGTGACGCAATATGAATGATCAGAATAAATAATAAATGTGTGCCCGCGTGTATACAGTCATGTCTGCGGGATAAGATGTGTTCGCAATTTCTCCGGAGCTAGGTTGTCAAGCAGTGCACGTCTGGACCAAGGAACACGGTCGCAATCTTTCCACTTACATTGACTGATTATCTGACATCCTACGAAACCAACGACACACACACATATACAGACGCATTAATGCAGACAAATGCACATACAGACACAAACAAATGCACACACGGACATGTAGACGCATACAAAGACAGATGCACACATAGGCACATAGAGAGGAAGACAGACTGATGCTGGTGAGAACATAGAAGGCAACAAAGCATAGAGATTGAAGTAGACATCAGCACTAAGATGCCAAGTACACATCGGGCAAGCATAATTATTATCAGACAGAAAGAAGCAAGAAAACTTATTGACACAGAAACAATGAAAGACGAAGACTTACACAGACGGATATGCATAAGAACGACAGAGAGAGCACGGATATGAAGTACTAGCGACTTCATTTACTTAGCCTCGGCGTATGATGCCTATCAAGTCCTCTTCCTTGCCGTCCTGTCATTCCACCGATAGTAAACGGTGCCTCCTATAGCCAACACATAATGATGCGTTGACTAGGAGGCACAGATCGAGCAAGAATATTTTGAAACTGATTTAACCCTGCTGGAAATTTGAACCCCGGACTCTCGGATGACAGTCCAGCCCACTAACCACTAGACTAGCGCACATTACTATTAGTTTCAGCCAATCGGAGGCGTGTCTTGCTCTTCTTGAAAGAATTCTTCTTCAATTTCCTTCCGTTCTCATTCGTTTCCTCCTGAAAACTGTCTGCTTTCTTCCAACCATCAGAATCCTCTATCTTAATTCATTCATGTGTAACCTCCTTCTTCTTCCTTAGTTTTCTGCCTTTTCGGCAGGTTCGCATGTCCAATGTCGTGGCGAAATCATTGTTCTTAGTCATCCTCTTGTTTTTTCCCCTCTACATATGACGTTTCGTATAGTAGGCAGAGTCGCCTCTGAGTATATTTCCAATTCATCTTCTCTGTCTTTCTCTTATTGTCTTCATCATTGATCTTTTCTCTCCAACCATATGTAATACCTTTTCGTTGGTTTTGTGCTCTGTCCAACTAACTCTTTCCATTCTGCGTCAAATCCATATTTCCATCGCTTCTAATCCTTTCTTGCCTTCTTCTCTCGTTGTCCACATTTCTGATCATTCTATTACTATGTATATGATACGGATATGCCTAACTTGTGCATGTATTATACAACTATATATATATATTAATATATATATCATAGATCTGATACATATTTATCTTATATATATATATATATCTGTGTGTGTGTAGGTGTGTGAGGGCCTTTTAAAAATCGTATACTTGGAGAGCGAGTGAGCATGTTATTTGCTTGCGCTTATATAGCATAACGCGCGCACAACAATAAATTAATTTCCCGTTTATTGCTATAATAGTGTCTTATACTAATATCAGTTGATCTGCTGCATCGATCGGTTTTCACATCAAGCGATCCAAGCGACGGTCGAGGCGTCTACAGCTGCTACAGCTGTCGAGCGATGTTGACCAATGGTTCATTCAAGTGCACATAACTCAAGAGGACACTATATATGGGGTTCAACAGGCTAGAAATTTCATTTCCTTTCTGAATTAAACACCGAGATACAATTGAATCCGTACATCTTCGCAGGACACAAGAATCCACTGTCGCCGAGCAGTTATTAGGGTATACGCGCTCTGGACGTTTTAGATCGATCGAACAACGACAATTTATAGGTTTGACTGGGCTGTATATGTAGGCCCACATATGTATCTGTGCATTTATATATCGCCTGGGAGAATCGCTTTCAGATGCTTCTCGCAATTCTAAATCACGTTAGAGTTCACTAAGAAGGAAATGAAGACAAAACGGTTTTACTATGTGCGCAGATTTTTCGCTTCTTTCGTTAGCAAATGGATATCTATCTAATTATGCACGGCATTGTCATCCGTCTGGTTTCCTTTTCTCCCTGATTCGTTTATCTTATTCCTGTTCTTGTTCTTCCGTCCTCTGATCATACTGTTCTGCGCGTCCCATCAAATTTCCACCCATCTTCTTCTTTTACTTCTTTTACTCATCGTTAGGTGCTTTCAATTTATTTATTTCAATTTTTTTTATTTCAATTTATTTATTTCAATTTATTTATTTCAATTTATTTATTTACTTCTATTTATTTATTTCTATTTCCCTCTCCGGTATCTCTCTCGCTCACTCTCAACCCTTCCCACCCCATATATATATATATATATATAAATTAGAGCTGTACCGAATGGGTGATTTTCACTATTAGGCCGAAAACGAATAATTGGACCAACTACTCGGCCGAATACGAATACGAATAGTGTACAAAATGTGTCTACCGACAAATTAAAAAATTTGAAATGTAAGCAAACGTTTCAGTTCAGTAAATTTAATATATAAACTAAAAGTATGCAGTTAAATACATGTGATTACTGAATCTTTCTGCCAGACTGTGTAAACTAGTAAAGGAACTATTTGAACTTAAGTTAGAAACGAGGCGGCTGACACCGCGATTCCATGGTCCAGGAAGTAGTCAATCCTCTCGATATGGCAACCGCCGCTTGCGCAGAAACAGATGTCACGTGACCACTATTCGTATTCGGTCTGGTCGATACTATTCGGCCGAATAAAGAATAGCAATTTGGCCCGCTATTCGGCTCCGAAGCGAATACGAAGCGAATATTCGGTACAGCCCTAATATATATAATATATATATATGTATAATTGTATATGTATATATAAACCCGATTTCTATTTTCAAGTGATTTTGCTGTTCTTGGCAATCTCTCGCTCTCATTACTTTCCTCTACAGCTCTTTTTAGTCGGCTGCTATTCACTCTCATTCACAGCTCTCGTTCCTACACTGCTTTTCATCTCAACTGTCCTCCTCCTCCTCCTTCTCCTACTCCGCCTCCTTTTATTTCTCTCTCTTCTCCTCCTAATAATCGTTCCTCTGTTTTCTGCTCATCTTCTTCCTTCCTCTCAAGCACCAGTTTCTTCCATATCATTCATCTTCTGTTCCACTTCATCCAGTTCCAAGCTATTCTACTATTCCGCCTGCTCTTCCTCTTCCAATTTTCGTCTTCCACCAGCTTCCTTTTATTGTCCCTGCTATTGTCTCCTCCATTGTTCCATTTTCTCCGCTGCGCCTGTTTCTTTTCACGTTCCTATTTTCGGTTTCTAGCACCTACTATCGCCAGCAAATGAAGATCAGTCTTCTCTCTTCCGTTGATTGCCTTTGTTATGCCAGCCGACTTCGCTTTTTACCCATTGACCACGTGACAAGACGAAGATGGAACACATCTCCTCGTTGACATCATACAGACAAAGGTACATACAGACAGATATATGCACATGCATAGAGGCAGACAGACATAAATACACATACATTCAGACAGACATCTGCACATACATGCTACTGACATACAGAGTGACAGACAGAAATAGAAATAGCTGACGTTATACAGATGTGCGTGCGCTTACACAAACATATACACAGACAACACAGACAGACAGACAGACAGACAGACAGAAATTAATGTCGATGACGTAATCCAGACATACGTGCATATAGACAGACGGTTGCACTTAGGCGCAGACAGAGACTGAAGTAAGCATAGACATCAAGACGGAAGGCGTGGTTGAAAATACTAGTTTCAGAGCTTTATTTAGTCTGAACATTTAAAAGTGGACCACTTCTCCTCGTCTTCCTCTTCCTCTTTCGTCGTTGACTGGCTCTGAGATCGTTATTCATCGGTGCTATTCATCAGTTCGTCTGACACTTCGACCGATTGGTTTTTGGTGAAAAGAGAACAGCTGCTGCCAACGCCGTTCTTTCCATTTTCCTCTGCGGACAGATTGACCCAAGTCATGTCCGATTGATTGCTTCAATCTGATGTTTTGCACCATTACGGCTACTTAAAGTCTTGTATCGTCGTTCAGATTAACCTCGGTCTAGATATTGCTTTCTCCCAATCTTTTTTCAAACAAGCCTCCGGCCATCGCTTAAACGCCGTCGAATGTGCTGGGATATAGTGCTTGATTCGGGGCTTTTGTGATCGCTTCGGCCAACAACATCTTCGTTGGCAGGTCAATATCTGTGGTCAGTCATCCACCAATTTTGTTGGACAGTCTCAGTTTGTCTGTCCGTGTCTGCCTGTTTGTCTGTCTGAGTCTGCCTGTCTGTCTGTCCGTGTCTGTCTGTCTGTCTGAGTCTCATACCGTCGTTCTCAAACTCGGTCTTATTGGCACTTCGCACGCATGCAAGAAGGATGTCAACTGCCTGCCTGCATGCCAGCCTGCCCACCAACGTGTCTGTCTGCATGCCTATCTGTCTGCCGGCAAAGGACTGTCTTTCTGTCATGCTGTCTATGTCTAGACTGTCTGTGTCTATCTGTGCATCAATATATCTGTCGAGCGCTCGTCGGTCGTCGTGTCTTTGGTTTATCTTGATCCAGGGCTCTGTTTGGACGACAGTGCAGACGGAGCCTGGATGTTGTTCAGATGTCGTTATGAGAGAGGAGGAAGGGGAGGAAGAGAGGGCAGGCGGGAAAGAAGAGGCAGGGAAGAGGAAGGGCTAGCTGTGCACATCGGCCTCGTTTCATCCAACGAATCAATCGATGCACCTTGACCACCGGTGCATGATGCACAGCGACTATTTCTGCGATTGGCTCTCGAAGAGGATGGAGGAGGACGAGGACGAGGACGAGGAGGACGAGGACGAGGAGAAGGACGAGGAGAAGGAGGAGAAGGAGGGCGAGAAAGTGGAGAAAAGGGAGAAGGCGGTAGAAGAGGAGAGGAGAAGGAAGAAGAATAAAAAGAGGAGATAAAAAATAGGAGAAAGAGGAGGAAGAGAGGAGGAGATAAAGAGGAAAAGGAAGAGGAGGACAAGCGAAAGAGAAAAAGAGAAGGATGAGGAATAAAACGAAGAAGAGAAGGAAGAGAAGGACGAGAGGAAAGAGAAGGAAGAGGTGGAAAATAGGGAGACACGTGTGGGCATAATGACAGCGAGAAAGAGGACGACAGAGACAAAACGAACACAGGTAAGCCAAAAGACAAACAAAATACGCTATACAGAGGTAATCAGGTAGTCAGTAACGCGGGTATACAGAGACAAGCAGAGGGACAAAGAGAGACAGAAGGATGGACAAAATCAGGAAGAAAGAGGATTAAAAAGAGAAATACATTGAAACAGGAAGGAAAAGGAATCAGACATAACTGGGCAGGACAATTTCTTTTAAGTCGAGGTGAACGGAGAAAAACGAACGGCCATTGTGTCTGCGGTTGGTTGGGTGATCAATAGCCTGGCGCCGCCGCCGCCTCCTAGTCCATCCTACTCGCCCCCTCAACCATCTCGTCGTCGGCGATTTCTTTCAGACGATAATAAAGATACACACGCATCAACCGTATCTATTTTTCATCTGCTCACTAGCAGGTTGCTTGATTTTGCGTATATTATATATAGCGATTGAATGAATGGATAAAAGAATATTATACGGGTATATAATAATTTCTATAATTATGTACACATCGTCCGTTGCTCGTACTGCAAGATTCAGCAGACCTTGGCTCTCAGGTTGCTTTACGTTGAACGGCAGTCACAGGCACAAAGCAACCAACCATCAATTGAACTACTTCCTCTTCCTCTTCTTCTTTCTTGTCTTTCTCCTTCTCCTCCTCCTCTTCTTCCTCTTCTTCTTCTTCATAGTCCTATTTTTCTCCTCTTTCTTTTCCTTTTACTTCTCCTCTGTCTCCTCCTCATCATCTTCTTATTCTTCTTATTCTGCTTCTTCCTATTCTCCGTCTTCCTCCTAATCCTCTTCTTCTTCTTCTTCTTCTTCTTCTTCTTCTCTTCTTCTTCTTCTTCTTCTTCTTTCTTCTTCTTCTTCTTCTTCTTCTTCTTCTTCTTCTTCTTCTTCTTCTCTTCTTCTTCTTCTTCTTCTTCTTCTTCTTCTTCTTCTTCTTCTTCTTCTTCTTCTTCTTCTTCTTCTTCTTCTTCTCTCTTCTTCTTCTTCTTCTTCTTCTTCTTCTTCTTCTTCTTCTTCTTCTTCTTCTTCTTCTTCTCTTCTTCTTCTTCTTCTTCTTCTTCCTTCTTCTTCTTCTTCTTCTTCTTCTTCTTCTTCTTCTTCTTCTTCTTCTTCTTCTTCTTCTCTTCTTCTTCTTCTTCTTCTTCTTCTTCTTCTTCTCTTCTTCTTCTTCTTCTTCTTCTTCTTCTTCTTCTTCTTCTTCTTCTTCTTCTCTTCTTCTTCTTCTTCTTCTTCTTCTTCTTCTTCTTCTTCTTCTTCTTCTTCTTCTTCTTCTTCTTCTTCTTCTTCTTCTTCTTCTTCTTCTTCTTCTTCTTCTTCTTCTTCTTCTTCTTCTTCTCTTCTTCTTCTTCTTCTCTTCTTCTTCTTCTTCTTCTTCTTCTTCTTCTTCTTCTTCTTCTTCTTCTTCTTCTTCTTCTTCTTCTTCTTCTTCTTCTTCTTCTTCTTCTTCTTCTTCTTCTTCTTCTTCTTCTTCTTCTTCTTCCTTCTTCTTCTTCTTCTTCTTCTTCTTCTTCTTCTTCTTCTTCTTCTTCTTCTTCTTCTTCTTCTTCTTCTTCTTCTTCTTCTTCTTCTTCTTCTTCTCTTCTAAGGGTACGTTTATTTCGTTCTATTCGGCCCCTGAATCGGCAGTGAGCGGATGCCTGGGTCTGGGACACGGGACCGGTCGCATTGCACATTTATTGCTTATTTCCAAGGTTATGTAACTACACTGCAAAACTGGTTCCAGAGGCACATCCTTATAAACAGAATCAACTTACTGAGCTCGAACCTGCGATGATGACCATTTATAAACTGTATTTAGGAGAAAATGAGTTACAGAATTGAAGATATTTAAAGCGTCTGCCCCGAAATTTTGCTATCAATGTTAGCTGTTCAATCTGTTCTTGGAAATAATGTTTGAATAGCTTTATCGATTGCATATAAAGATTTCGAAATAAGAGATAATTTCCGATCAAGACGCACACGGACCCGAACAGTTGAGCCGGATCTATACGAACGGATCTTTAGACAACACATGCAATGTGACCATCACACGTTCTGGAGACGAAAAGTCATGGAAATGGAAATGCTCCTAGTAGGGACTCACCATTTACATGTATGACGATAGTGATAATGCTGTCGTTGTTGATAATGATGATGATGATGACGATTACGACGACACCGATGATGATGAGAAGTCTTTCACGACGATATCCTTCAGTTACCACGCGCACAATACCGCGCGGCCAATAACCGCGCGAGGCTCATTACCGTGCCGATCAGAACCGCGCACATGGGAGAGAAGAGAACATGCATTTATATGATTCCCGCACCATTTCAACAGCATTCAGTTCATCAATCCCGCCTCTAATCAGACTGAATTCTTTTAAAAGATACAACTTCTAGTTAAACAGAAATCTTTTCATCATTTCAGCTTCCACTTAGGCGGCATTCTTTTCATGAATCCAGCCTCTGTTTGAACAGAACTTTTTCATGAATCTACTTTCTAGTGAACATAATTCTTTTCCCTAATGCGGCTTATACTTGATCAAAATTCTTTCAATTAATCCAGCCTCTAGTTAAATAAAAATCTTTTCATCACCCCCGCTTACAATAAGGGTGTGATAATTATAAGTTGGTGGACAATTTATAAGGCGTCTATAAGTGACGACATGCGCGGTTATGATCGGTGCGGTAATGAGCCACGCGCGGCAATTGGCGGCGCGGTTTTGCGCGCTTGGTAATTGAACTAAATCTTTGACGGCGCCGACGTCGACGTTGACGATGACGATGGTGGTGAAGATGTTTTATGACGCCGGTGATGATGATGATGATGATGATGATGATGATGATGATGATGGCGATGATGATGATGATGATGATGATGATGATGATAATGACATACATACAGGTAAATTAATCACATATCACATCACTTATGTCTCTTCCAGCCTATTATACACGCGTTTGTACAATGCTGTACATGTGTCCTTATAGTAATGCGTGTGTACAGAGGTTTGTCTGTATGTAAGTGGTTTCTTGAAAATATATATATATATATGCATGTGCAAAATATATAACTATGTCTGCATACACGAGTTAATACTGAACAGAAAGAGCAGATACAGGGAGAAGTTCCAAAACGTAAGTCAAGCATCTGAAACAGTTCGTGAAGGTATAACAGGTGTGACGAAAGAAACTAATTAATTGATCTGTTTGAATGCATAATAACTGTTGTAAATAAGGACTTATTTAAAATATATAGTGTGGTTGGCAAGAGTCTAGCCCTAAGAATGTTTTATGGAATGAAGAACCCCGAGTTGATACAGAAAGCCAACGAAACGAAGATTTAGGCATATTTTGGTCTATTAGCTGACCGGGCACATTCTTTAACCCTAGATCCTGCACTTCATATCACTTAACCTATCGGTTTATTCTGATTCTTAATTTCTTACCCCAACAATCCCCAGGCATGCAGGCACACAGGTTCTACCGTTCTCTCTATAATTCTGTGAGCAACCTACTTCCACAGAGTTTAAATTAAGCCATGCATAAAAATGGTCTAAATATGTTCAGTCTGAAGACTCGACTAGATCCGAACCACCAGGATCTTGACCCGAACAGCCAAAGTACAGTTATTCGTGACGCAAATCCAACCCAATCCGACCCGAATCGTGGGTCGACCTGACTCGTGGACAACTATGTGACAAAATGCTCAAGTATAATCAAGGTAACTGCAGGAAGACAATTGTGTTTGCAGATATTTCCTTTAAGACATGGAAACACCGATTGTGTATAAATATGCATATATTTTGAATCATTTTATATTATATATTATATGTTAAAGCAGATTGATATATATATATATTAGATATTTGCTGCACAAATTGACGTTGTAGAAATGTTTAAAGTAATAGATAGACCTAGTTGCAAAAGGATAGATGGAAAGAAATGATAGATGGAAAGAAGTGATAGATGGAACCACATAATACATTCGTAATACTTTGCATGATGCCAATTTAACTCCAATGAATCAGTCACATCATTGCTAACGAGAAAATCGTGTCACATCTAAAATCATTACCATCTCTCTCTCGGTTTCTCTCTGTCTCTCTATGTCTCTCTCTGTCTCTCTCTGTCTCTCTCTGTCTCTCTCTCTGTCTCTCTCTCTGTCTCTCTGTCTCTTACTCTCTTTCTCTCTCTTTCTATCTCTCTCTGACTCTCTGTCTCTGTGTCTCTGTGTCTCTCTGCCTCTGTCTGTCTGTCTCCATCTGTCTCCATCTGTCTCTGTCTGCCTCTGTCTACCTCTATTTGTCTCTGTCTCCGTCTATATGTCTGTCTGTTTCGACCCTCTCTGTATGTCTCTGTCTCTGTATGTTTGTCTGTCTGTCTGTCTGTCTGTCTGTCTCTCGTTGGATGTTGACCTAATAGCCACTTTGTTTCGATGTGCCATTGCCTGATGCCTAGAGCAGAGCTTCTCAGTTGAGGAGAGCGAGCCACCGCTCTTCTTGATCTCTTGTCCTGCAAAGATCAGGTGCGGCATGGCTGCGTTACGGCGCTCTAGAAATCGCCCGTTTAATAATAATAATAATAATAATATTAATAATAATAATAGCAATAATAATAATAATAATAATCGGCAGAAGACGTCGCACCAGACATATAATAATTCAGTGAGCTCCATCTGCTTATCTTTGTCTGATCATAGCTAAATCAAGAATTGAATCAACAAGCTTGATTCTAGACTCCAATACGAACCTGGAGCCATCATTCAATTTACTTAATGTACATTGCTTCACATTACTTACTCGCGACAACGGTGATTGAATTCCGTTGCAAATGACTTCTGACTGATCTCCACCATTAGGTAAGACGATTGGCCATAGCAAAATTGATCAACACCTCACGTCCCATGACGACATTCTGTAACGCCACTAATTTTTTTAAATATTTATAGCACCAATGGCGGTGAAGGCGAGCAATAATGTACTAGGTATTCTCAAACTATTTTTCCATGGGCTCTGACATCTATGCCTATTGCACCAGTAAATAATTCCCGCGCATACCGCCCTGTTAGAACCCGGACAAACCTAAAAAAATTTAGTCTTAGGTCTTCGGGCCCATTGATCTGGAACACTTCCCACTGGAAATACGTCTTTCTATTACCCCTCATTGACTTAAAAACAAGTTGCGATCCTTTTTAATAAATGGTATATACATAGATCCCCAACGGGATCAGTCGATATTATAACACTGCATAGCAGATGGTATCACTTTGGATTTTGGTCCCACACCTGTCGCCCATGCACACCTCTGCAATAATTAAGTTGGTTAACTAGTTAAGAATTCTTTGTTTCTGGGAATTTATTTATTTATCCTAGTGCGCCAAGAACAGAAACAATGGTAATTACAGTGGTTTTCTTTTCTGTCGGTGATTCTGCTACTCGGGTGTCTCTTCTAGCGGAATTTCAATCCCTTTCGGGGCTCCCTTTGTAGCCTTTTCTTTTATAACTGATATTCTTTATGTTTTTTGCCTTGAGTAAACTTCTTGTTGTGTGGCTACATGTAAACAAAATTGATTGATTGAGATTATAACTCTCCATTCCATACGCAGTCACACTATTACGATAAACAAAATGTACTACACGCAAAGGCTCATGAGGTCGACCGCGCATTGCTCAACCCAACGCGATCGATTTTCAAACCGCCTGCTATTTGCCAAATGGAAAGTTCTTGTCTTGTACATTAGAGACCAGCGTGAAGGACGTTACTAACGACAACTACAGCATCATCTTCAAAGCATCAGACAGGTGCCTACTACGTGTCGTTTTCCATATGACATACACGCTTCAGAGCATGACGCACGCACAAGACGCCAATGACGTCATGGAAAGACGATAAGTTTTTTTGCACAAGATAAGAAGCCCTTGCGCAAGCGCACGATCATCGTCTCTCAAGACTGGCAAGTCTTTCGTCTGCTAATATCGTGTTTATCTGCGCTAAATTATTACAAAATATCCAACTAATTAATACCCAAAGAAATATCTATTTCGTCCATTACATAGATCGTATGTCTATGTGTGGCTCAGTGGTTAGAGCGGTCGGCCCGTAACACTCAGTGCGCGCTGAGTGAGCAGGTTCGACCCGCGTCCAAGGCGTTACTGTGTAGAGACATTGAGCAGGTCATTCGCACACAATAATTGTTCTGCAATACAACAGCAATTGCGTTGTCGAGCCGTGTGCACTTCTGAGCAAAAGCTGTTGGAAGAAGGTCGTTATCAAATTTCAGAATAAATAAATTATGTGATCTGTGTTGTGTAGGCCTAAAATAGACCTACGATTCCTTTAGGGCAGGCATAGACCTATAGCAAACATTAGTTGTTTACATTGCTTTTTAGACATCATTGTTTCAAAGCGGAGTACTTTTCCAACGAGAATGCCTCCTCCCATTGTACAATGATGCATGCATACGTCAGGCCGTGGCCTACATGTCGACTACTCCACAGACCAGTCCACAGCTTCAGACGCATTTAGAAGCATATTACTTACAAAGGCCGGAGATATATTCAGCGTAATTGCATATATGCATGTAGACGCTGTAGACTGTGTACATATATGTAGATATGGGTTGAATGTTCTACATACCTATCGCGGTATCTTTTTCCATCATTAGCTGCAGTTCTCAAAATAGCTAGATGCATACTGGGAACGTGCTTTTTATGAACGTATATAATATAGATATATATACTTATATGTATGTATGTATGCATACTTATTGAAGCATTAATTGCGTACCATCTTTATATATCACCTTTATATATGTTTATATACATGCAGCAGTGGCACGGGAGCAAATATATATATATATATATAATATATATTATATATATATTATATATATATATGCCTTAGCTCGCGTGC
Organism: Bimastos eiseni; assembly: GCA_959347315.1. Lineage (NCBI taxonomy): Eukaryota > Metazoa > Annelida > Clitellata > Crassiclitellata > Lumbricidae > Bimastos > Bimastos eiseni. The sequence continues at coordinate 24,990,471 of OY365810.1, read as the reverse complement.
AACTGCTGCCTGTATATAAACATTTAGCAACGGTAGAACTGAGCAGTTAAGCAATCAAAAATAAAACATCACATGGCGTGTGACGCAGTTCCGGTTCGTTCCACGGTGAAGACGTTTCCGGTCTGTTCGGCAAGTGGAATGATTCAAATGAGGTTTAAGGTAGATTGTTCCAAGACGGAATTTCCTGTTCCAGCATGCATCCCTACATGCATTTGCATGTATAATTATATATATACAATATATATATACATATATATATTGCCGTGTTGTAACTTGTAAGGGCCAGTTGACGTTCGCAACATGATGGCATGACGACGACTGCATGGTCAGTGTATATGAGTTTGTCAATTTCAAGGCATTGCATGAATATAATTTATACGCACAAATGTATATATATATATATTTATATATATAGGCTAATCAGACGAAATGCAAATCTGGGCATCACTGTCTCAGAAATAATAGCCCAGTGAATGATTGTGTGTGTGTGATATCGTTCAGTGACTGTTAAAACTGCCCGGGTACTCGGTTACTCGCGAGTTTCCGACTCTAAAATTACTCGAGTAATTTTTATACTCGCGCACCCGTTTAATTACACTTCGGTCGTTTAATTCCACTTCCAGCCGCAAAATAACAATTTCCGGTTCCAGTTTTCCAAATTATGGTGACTCTTTAGTGAGTTAATTCATTACAATTGACAATTGCGTGCTTGCAGAAAAATTGCAGCCTATATTAGGTCCAGGTTGCAGACTTTATAGTTTCCTTACTTACTATTACTGACTGCTATATCTACTTTGTCTATCTATGGTCTATGGTAGAAGTCATGCAGCTTGTATACTATGCATCTTGTATTAAGCCCTTCCGGTATTAACGGGTACTCAAGTACCTGCTAAACTACTCGACCGAGTACTCGCTGCAAAACTATTTGTTAGCGGGAGTCCTACTGACGGTGGAGAGGTGATGTTTTGCGTCACAGAGGGTTATTTGAACTTAATCGTCGACTACAAAAGGTGCGTGGCATCAATGTTTAGGTGAAGGACTTTTCTGAGATGTTTTAATGAGTTATTTATTTCTTTAAATATAACTTAAAACTTCGAGATTATGTGTCGTGTTATGAGTTGGGCTCACCCGCTGTATAGATAGTGCAACCTGACATTGCGTGAAATGACCGCATGTCGCCCGACGCTTATAGCTAATGAAGTATATTGCAAACGTGTATGAATATACATATACATATATATGTATATATATATAATATATGTTCATACACGTGTGTGTGTGCATGTGTGTGTTACACAAGTGTGTGTGCAATCATTAATTCGTTTAAGAAATTCATATAGCGCCTCTTCAGGATTATCTGTTTTAGCGCACACCTGAGCCACACTCTGCTGAAGAGAAAACAGTATTTTGGTTAGAACAGAACGTGGCGTCAAGGGCTCTGAACGCATTGTATGAATATCAATTTAAGTTGAGTGTACACAGATGTCTCCTATGAACCTTCTGGGTTTATTTCATGGAATTTCTAAATGAGTTTCTGGTTCTGTGTTTGTTTTAAGGCTTTTCGCACGTCATCACACAAATTCATGGTTGTCATCGCAGGCCATGTATACGAATTTCAATTATGGCGTCATCATGCGCGAGGTCAACGTTTATGGACACTGAACAGGTCAGCGTTCGCATATGTTTCCTGCAAATTATATAACGCCCCGCGTTAAATTGTGTGATGACGTCACTGCGAAATAACAATTTGATTATGATGGTACGAGACAATGTGGCATTATGACGTCATTGTTTACATTGTCGTATAGTAATGCCTTGAACGTCGCAGCGTGCTTAGTTTTCAGCGACGCAATGATTCGGGTTCATTTAAGTCTTACTCTAAACATCAAGTTACATCGTACTTTATACATTGTAGATGAGTGAATGATATGTATTAGTTGGTTATTGCTGCTAGCATTCTGTTATTAATAGACGAGAAACACGATCCTGGAATTCGATTGGAGTTTTATGGTCAACCGTGGGACAATAATTCCACAAGGGAATCCAACAAATGCCCAACCGACAGTAGTAATGGAAATTTATCTTATAAACATCGAGTGCCTGAAAGAAGCGCGGACTAGCAATAATATGTAGTAATAGTTGTAGTCGTAGAAGTAGTTTTAGCCTAACAACGCTATGTGATGACGACGCCCTCCTTCTTTATCCAGGCTTGGGACTGGCACTGCCATAGTGAGAGCAGTGGAGGAGTTGATATGACACAAAGAAGACATTAAAGATTACGAAGAGGCAGTACGTACCGTCGGCAGTTGCATATGGCTCCTGCTGCAGCAAGTGTCCAAATGCAGCGATCGTCTTGTCGCCGTCCAAGTACCATGCGCCGACCAGATGACGGCGCCTCACATCGGTCACAGGAGAAAGAGGACGAGGACGAGGAGAGGCGGAGGAGGAGGAGGAGGAAGAAGAAGAAGTGGGGAAGAGGAAGAGGGTCAGCCAAGAACCGACGATCAGACATTTGATTAGCGCTTTTATACGACGACGGCAAGACCACCATCGCCAACAGCAGCAGCAGCAGCAGCTGCACCAACCAACCGGACATCTATTTATATAGACATCAGCGGCCAATACGAATACATTTCGCATACATACATACATACATGGATACATACATACATAAATTATACACATACATACATTCAATACCTCCTCCCAACAAAACATGAAAGACCATTTGCTTAACAGTATTTTCTCAGTTGATCTGTATTTTAGCACGTACCTGATTTTTTCTATGGCGCATCTGAAGCATCTGAAGGACGTTGTTTCATGCACAGGGCTTCCATTAATTGAAATATGCATCGAAATATAGAGCAAGGGTTAGTCTAATCCCACGAAACGTTTTGTGACGTCTCATGCGCCATCTGACGTTGATGTTGATGCTGATTGGCTACAAGATTTTTGTGACGCATTTATCGGTCCATATAAAATATAAGCCCACGAAGAAATTGGAAACATCTGTGCATTCAGCTTTATAAAAATAATGTTATGATCAATGCAAATTAGACAGGAGTCGGCAATAAGTGAAACACGCTGCTATCTGAATTATATGGTTCTTCATTATAATTTTATATATATTATATATATATATATAATATATAATTATATAGATGTATATTCAACGCACTGGATTCACTTGTGTTTTTATTTATTTGTCTGTCACGCAGTAGACTACATCCGTTATTCTTATATATTGGAATTGATTCGTCATAAAATCTTTCATCAGATTGCTTTCTTCGTTCTGAACAGCTCCGCAGTCGTTTGTTTATGTGGTTCAATCTTATCTGTTACGGAAGCGGAATTCCTGCAACGGAAGTCAAACAATGTCTTCGTCTGACGTCTTCCTTTAATCGTGAAACGGAAGAGCAAGTGTACTGCTACAGAGGTCAGAGGCACTGGGCGACACTTGCAGTGCCTTGGAACCTCCAATGGGAAGCATGCAAGCCTCCATGCACCAGAGTCTACACTGCCATCCACGCGGATTTATTACTAGCCACATCCACTGATGCCCTCATAGTCACCTGTCCCCATCCTTCACGACCATCACCGTCACCTGACACCATCCTATCACCCTTCCACAGTCCTTTGTTCCCATCTTATACTGTCCTGATAGTCACCTGTACCCATCCTATCCTGCCTTGACAATCACAGGTACCCGTCCAATACTGCCATGAGAGTCACATGTACCCATCCTTTCCTGCCCTGATAGTAACCTGTACCCATCGTAACCTGCCCTGACAGTCACATGTACCCATTCTATCCTGTCCTGTTAGTCACATGTACCCATCCTATAATGACCTGACAGTCACCAGTATCCATCCTATACTGCCCTGATAGTCACCTGTACCCATCCCATCACGCCCTGATAGTCTGCTGTGCCCATCTTATCCTGGAATGAGAGTCACCTGTATCCATCCTATCCTGCCCTGGTATTCACCTGTACCCATCCTATCATGCCCTGGTAGTCACCTGTACCCATCCTATCATGCCCTGGTATTCACCTGTACCCATCCTATCATGCCCTGGTAGTCACCTGTACCCATCCTATCATGCCCTGGTAGTCACCTGTACCCATCCTATCATGCCCTGGTAGTCACCTGTACCCATCCTATCATGCCCTGGTAGTCACCTGTACCCATCCCATCACGCCCTGATAGTCTGCTGTGCCCATCTTATCCTGGAATGAGAGTCACCTGTATCCATCCTATCCTGCCCTGGTATTCACCTGTACCCATCCTATCATGCCCTGGTAGTCACCTGTACCCATCCTATCATGCCCTGGTATTCACCTGTACCCATCCTATCATGCCCTGGTAGTCACCTGTACCCATCCTATCATGCCCTGGTAGTCACCTGTACCCATCCTATCATGCCCTGGTAGTCACCTGTACCCATCCTATCATGCCCTGGTAGTCACCTGTACCCATCCCATCACGCCCTGATAGTCTGCTGTGCCCATCTTATCCTGGAATGAGAGTCACCTGTATCCATCCTATCCTGCCCTGGTATTCACCTGTACCCATCCTATCATGCCCTGGTAGTCACCTGTACCCATCCTATCATGCCCTGGTATTCACCTGTACCCATCCTATCATGCCCTGGTAGTCACCTGTACCCATCCTATCATGCCCTGGTAGTCACCTGTACCCATCCTATCATGCCCTGGTATTCACCTGTACCCGTCCTGGCCTGCCCTGACAGTCACCTGTTTCCATCCTATCCTGCTTTGATAGTCACCCTCTCATCCTCGTCATCCTCTCGCCATCTCACAGTCCCCTGTCCCTGTTATCGTCTGCCCTCATAATCACCTGTCCTCTTCTTCTCACCATCCGCAGCCTTTGTCTCCAGCCAATCTCAACCGTGTCTGCTCTCAATCCCGCGGTGTCGTGTGTACTCCTAAGCACAGAGCGATCAGCGCGTAGCACATATACTGGCGCTATAATGATGTGCGATTACTATTACAACGACAATCTTCTAACCAACACTTCATGAAGCTTACTTTGTCTACGACCCTCTCGTCTCAACTTTGATCTACGTATTCTGCAACATGCAGTCGAGCTCACAGACTGACCTCAGTGTTAAAAATTGTAGCAAGTCTTTAAGTGTCTTCGGGTAATAATACTTACTGCATTAAGAGGATTCGTTAAGCCATAGTCAGTAAACTCTGTTTAACTGAGAATAGTTGCTTAATTAATACTTACTTATTAATTATTACTTTACATATTAATTCCCTACTTAATTAATTAATTAATTAATTGAAATTACTTTTTTTACTTTTTTTATTACCGCAGGATTACAGAAACTTTGTGACCCATTATAGTGGCATTGCCGTCAAATGCTAACCCATTTTCGTATCGTCATCGCCATTGTTAAAACCCTTCACCATTTCGTCATCGTCATCGTCGTCATCGTCACTGCTATCACCATTGTCAACATTATCATCACCATCATGACCATATTCTCATCATTATCACCATTATCGTTGTCATCATTATCACCACCACCACCAGCGCCGCCGCCGCCACCACCACCACCATCTTCATCATCATTTTCGTTGTTGTCATCATCATTATGCGTTCCTGATGCCATCAGTCGGGCGATGGGTACAAATGAAAGATCTCCGCTGTCTTAAGTCATTCGCCTGGTCCAGTGCTCCCTCGGTAGTATTAGTTCATGTAATGCTGTAATAATTTAAACCCTCATTTATGTTGTCTATTCGTCGTATAGTCTTGGTCTGGCATTGTTTCTTCTTCCTTAGAAATACATCGATTACAATGAAAGACCTGCTAACTGCACATTTTTTATATACTGGCGATCTAACTCCAGTCGTGACGAGGGTCCACCAGATCATGACATACAACTGTATATTCTATACACCATGTTCTTTGCACATTTGCTCATTCCGCCATGCTGTGCGCTCGAAACGCACAGCATGGCGGACGTACAGTTGAATGTCTCCAAATCGGCTGCAGATGAATCCAGCAAAGGTGCAATATATTTGACTAGAGGTTCCTTTCAGATGCAGTGAAGAATTGATGAGGAACCGATTACATCGCCACTCTTGCATCTCCCACTTGTATCAGAAACAGGTCATAAGAAGAACACGTGGAGGATGTCACACCTTGGCAACTGCAATTCAATCCTCACTGGTATGCCAGAGTTGCTTTCTCACCACGCCCAACTGCGTGTGTTGCTCGAGGCGAAGCCATCAAAGCGAAGCATTCGTATCCAAAGAGTTTAGTATAATATGCGAGAGACACTCTACTGATCCAATGTTTTGCGGAAAAGAGCTAAACAAATTGTATGCAGCAACATGGATTTTTAACAGTGCAGAAAGGTTGAAGAGGAGTTTACTAGCAATTTTAGAGAGCATCAAGAATATGAGAGATCTAGTTCAAGCCCACAAGATTATTATTGGAAAGAAGGCAGGGCTGAGAGAGAGCGAGAGAGAAAGAGAGAGGGAGGTAGAGGCAGAGCCAGAGGGAAACGAAGAGAGAGAGAAAGATAAAGAGAGAGAGAGAGAGAGAGAGAGAGAAAGAGAGAGAGAGAGAGAAAGAGAGAGAGAGAGAGAGAGAGAGAGAGAGGCAGAGGGAGAGATTATTTGAATTGGCACAAGGCAACTGGAAGGCATTCGAGTAAATTATTTAGTAAGCCGAACCAATCATTAGGACAGAAATTCGTCAGTGCAAGAGTTGTGGACTTATGGAATAGTGTGTACTGTCTTAGTGGACATTATCACGGCTTTAACGAGGAAGCTCCATATGAGAGGGGTTATTTAGCATTACAAATTAACCTGCAGTGTCCCTAACGCAGACTTCTGCGTTTGATTCAAATGAAGATAAAGCTTTTATTTACATAGAGTATTATCATATACATTTAAACCGTTTACCCACAGAGAGGCAAAGAGTTGCAGTAGATATGGTCGAAAGTTTATTTACCCCTCCTAATAACTGGAGAGTTGATGCAACTGATACTGAACGAATACTATATGCATTAGTCGTTTTTGTCAAAGCATTTCTATGGGATCTTTTCTTAAGTACCGATTGAAAGCAATGTAACGCTGAGCTGGAAGAGTAACCTAAACCACAATTATTGTTCTGTCTTCTTTCCAGATGGAATCCGTCTCGACGATTTCAAAGTACATGATGCGTCAGGCAAAGCAATTGCTTTCTAGGCAGACGCACAAAGCACGTCTTGGATTTCTGGGCACATGTGTGTGCTATGTCTGTCTATCTTTCGCTATTAATTCACCAGTCAATGAGCTGCTGGCTGCTTGTGCCACTTCTAAATTCCCATTACTACTGTTCATCCTGTGACTGGCTTCTGCTTGCCTGCCTGTTTGTGTGCGTGTGTCTATGTGGCTCTTGTGAAAAAACGACGGAAATAGACATGTGTATGGAGCCTCGTTACATGCACCCGAGTAGCAAATCCATCAGTGTGCAAGAAAGCTATTAAGCAGAACTGGAGACTAATCCACCGACGAAGGTCAGTCAGTTCAGCGGTCAGTCAAAGACGTGACGACGTGAAAGGACCAAACGTCATGACCTCCCTTTATTTATTCCTTCTTCGGCTAACACATTTCATTACCGGATATTTAATCGAATATTTAATTACTCATTTACTCATTCGTTTGTTTGATCCAGCCATTCGTCCATTCGCTCATATCGGCTCTTAATTCTTTCATTTATCCATCATCCATTATCCAGCCACTGGAAATAGCGACAGTATTATAATAATGCTAAATGAATATTCAGTTATGCACGTTTTTGTGCGAACACGGTCAACATTAATTTTATTTTCTGGTATTCGCTCAGTTGAAATATTATGATTCAATTTTCACTGTGTCCTCGGTAAGATGGCGCAGTATAAATAGACAAGCACGACAGACAGACACGGTCAGACGGAGCTACAACTGAGCCAGACAAACACATAGCAAGACAAACAAGCAGACTTATAATTACCAACACACACGCATATATATATATATATATATATATATATATATATATATATATAATAGGAAGCAAACATAAGCAGATGCATGGATCTAAAGAAATACAGATAACCAATCAGACGGAAGCAGATAGAGTGATAGACAGAAACAGACAAGCATAGTCAGACAAGCAGAGGAACAGGTACACCGGTCGTCAGACAGAAATATATGAAATGATATTAAGATCGAAAAGCAGAATAAATAAACAGACGCATATGTAATCAGACTGGTAAACAGACAGATTTACAGACAGACAGACTAACATACAGACAGATAAACAGACACAAAGCCAGCTAAATGGGCGCAGACAGATGAACAGATATACAGACATACAATGACACACAGACAGATAAACAGTTAATCTGTTATTGTGCACGTCCGCTTTAGTTTAAAATCTATTATGAAGAGAAGTCAAAATGTAAAATGTCGGCATAGATCGATAAGGAACGATTGAACTTCACTTCCAGTCTCATTCAGATACAAACTGGTTGACATTATCCAGTAATTAGATAACCAGTTTATTATGTTGGTGGGTTTAAACCAATTTGCTCCATTTGTTATGACTTGGTTCAAAACCTGACATAGGAATCCAGGGTCTGTCTTTTCGCCACCCTTCTAGAAAGGCCAGCACTCGTTGTCACGAACTTCTGACGTGACAAAAGCGGTTATAACATCCTTCGAGACACTTTCGTCATGTATCTCAGCCGATGACTCCGTTTCCTCGCTGCTTTCGTCCAAATAACGAGAACAGACTCAGCGTTACTTCGACCAGCGCTTACAGAGACAACTGCTGACATACACACATCATGCACGCAAAAATATTATGCATAAAATAGAGCCTACATGCTTTTTTTGTTTTTCCATCTGTCTTCCCGCGTGTCATGACGTCTGTCGCGAACATACATGCATACAGACACACAGACGTGCAGAAAGACAGGCGAGAATGCGAGTTGACAGGCAGACAGACGAGCAGGAAGACAGATGCACAAGTGAGTGAGGGTACGCAAAGAAATTGAACAGTCTCTCAATATAAATAATATCAGTTTGAGTGTAAATCTATTTGTGTGTGTGTGTGTGTGTGTGCTATGATACATATGGAGGCATGCCTATCAAATTTTGTCGATCTGCATTTCTAACCCGGTAATCGTGTTTGTCTGTGTAAAGGCGCTAGCCAAAAACTCGAATGGAGGATCGTGTTGTATACCATCCAACAGAACATTGTCTAAGAATGATACTGATGAGCTACAGCAAGAAAATACAATGCAAGATGCATATAAAATACCACCCTCGTGATCCAGGCATGAAGTTCATACCTGAGACACACGGTGAGACTGGAGAACACGGAAAACTAGAGATCAAGAGGAGGATTTGAGAAGAAGAAGAAAGACTGATAAAGTGTGGACTAACAACATTAGAGAAAATGAACAGATGAAACCTGATTGCAGTCCACAAGATTATAACTGGATACAGGAGACGACGCATGGTTAAGCTTTTTTATTTGCTCATAAAATAAGCAATTCTAGAACACAGATACATATCGTTTAAGAAGCAGAGAGGAACCTTAGGGCAGAAATTCCTCAACGCAAGAGTCAAAAATCGTGGACTGACTTGGATGGCAGTACAGGCTGCCTCAGTTGACGCTATCACAGCTAATTAGAGGAAGCTAGGAAGTATTTTTAAGGTTAATTTGCAGTAGCACTAACACAGACTTCTGAACCACTTAAGACCCCTGTTCTGTTATGTTATGCTTCATTATCACAAGAATGATGATGCCCAAAGATTAAACAAAATGACTGGCAATATTTCATGTCTTAAATATGTTTGCGACTTTGCGTCTACTTTCTAGGCCTCTGGCGGCGCCACTGGTTAACCGTTCAAGTAACTACAGGATATATGTACTATAGTGAACACAATGCTCCTAGACCTCGCTAATTATTTAAAAAGTTAACGGATGAGTTCCTTCATCACTGTCTCTGTCGTGAATGGCTATCAGGTCATTTAACTTTCCAGTGGTGCTTGAAAGAGTTTCGAAATCTGAAATAAGGTGACTTTTACTCTATTATTTAGCGCTGTAACAAAGCAATGTTGATTTATATTGATCCAGACTTTGTGCTAGTCTATACGTTTAAAAATACAGTGAATCTGAATCAATAATTATAATATATCGTGCATTTGAATCTTTAGGCACTGAGATATGTTTAGGCCTATGCTATTTCCTGTCGGATATCAACTTTATTGATCGTTTCCACAAGTATTCATTCTAAATACTTGCAGATGTAAGAACTAATTTGCAACTGTACCTGGATGCATTCGACGAAGAGTGCCTGTTTATATTTGACAAGTGAATAATTTTTTTAGGAAAGGCCTACAGTAATGTTGAATGTAATTTAATCGAATAGCTATCTAACGTCATTTTGAATGGACTCCTTTGGAGCAGTCCCAACTGTCCCATACAGTCTTGGAGTGGTTCCAGCAATAGAGCAAGAGTTTTCTATGTCCCGGTCAAGGAGGAATCCCAGGCATGAAACAGTGGCAGTCATGGAGCAGTCCCAGTCGAGAAATAGTCCCAGTCATGGAACAGTCACCGTTATGGAATGTCCCAGTCCGAGAACAGTCCCAGTCACGAAGAGTTAACGACATGAAGTCAATGAAACGATCGTAAATTCTTCTGCTGAGTAACTGACCGATGAAGCCGGGCTACAGAATTTTATTCTGACAGTGATGATGAGTAGTGATCTGTGACCATTATTCAAGGTAAATATTTGCGTCTCCGCAGTGTCCATGACCTCGGGATAGTCAGCAGCCGTCAGGCTAAACTTGTGTAGATAATGCCCTTCACTAAATAAGAACTGATGTATACGTAGGCCTATAGGTGCGTCGGCGGTAAATGCCCGTCGGAGGAAATGGAATTGAAAACGAGCAGTCAGCGACAGGCAATAAGTCGAAGTGGCAGAGGCAAGTAAAAGGCGCAACATTCGTGGAACATCACCTCGTATTATTGAAGACATAATTATGTGAGCCATTCGAGTCCTACATCATAATAAACGCCTACTTGGAGATTATGGACCGCTGAACTGTAATTTAGGCCTCGCACGTATGCTCATTTGAAATATAATTCATCCATTCGTCCAAGGCCTTTATATAGCTCCCTTAAAGCGGAAGAGGAAACTTTTCCATGCATCGGTGTAAGGTAGCTGTCATGAAGAGAGGAGAAGTCCAAATATAGTACAATGACTTCCATAGCGCACAGAAAGTGCTCCTGCTCTTCCGCATATTTACTAATATCATCTACGTTAGTCTTGGGCTGAAGGAGACCATGGAATATATATATCACATCTCTTATACTCTGTGTAAAAGCTTCAGTTGTCTTTCTCTACTACCACTTATAAATAACTAAACTCCTGTAGTACGTGGCGATTGATTGATATATTTATAAACACTATTCAAGGCAGTTAATATAAAATCACTATAATTATATTAGTATATTACACGCCTCAAATAGCTTACATCAACACCTTAGTCTTCCCGCCACACGTGCAGCGCGTACACCTATCCGGCCAACCAATTAAATTTACTGTTCAAGATAAACACCTATTCAACTCATACGCATTAGTCTATTGTATTATATATTATATTTATTATGTTTATCTTTATATATGTATATAATATATATATATAAATTAACAGAAAAACTTGCTAGCATTATATATGTATATATTATAAACCTCCTACTCCAGCGTGGGTCTATACGTATCGTGATTGATAAGACCTGCATCATTTCCGTCAGTTTAATTATATCGCTGCATCCTTCGTCTTTTTTCCGGGTCTCACAACGCGTCAGCACGTGCCATCGTTTTCTTCCACTTTAGTATGTCAGACGCACAAATCAACGCTGCGATGTCTCCGCTGAAATAACACTTTAAAATTTTGCTTATGAGTTGAATGCACCGTGTAGGTTAGGAACGTATAGTGTTAATCTGTGTCGTCTGTCTAGCCAATTGCTTCGGACCAGCAGCCAAATAAGACCCAGAAACAGCATTGTTCCGGTTGGTACTGAATCAGAAATAGAACGCAGAGCACAGTTTTCATGCACATACTTCACTAACATATATATATAACATATATATATATATAACATATATATATATAACATATATATATATCCTGTTATATTGATCTTCTATAGTACAGGAAGGATGCGATGAAGATGCAAATCTCAAGAGTAGGAAATTAGGAATGCAAAGAGGAAGAAGAGGAATATAAATAGGAAGAATAGAAAACGACGAAGATGAGGACGGAAAAGGGGAAGGATAGGTAAATTAAAGAAAAAAGTCAGTCCTTTGCGTTAGCATTATAATTAGGCATTGGTATGAGATGTTAGCAATTACACTTTTCTTAGTCTCGCCTTAAGAAGGGCGGGTGGCTAGCATTGGCTACTGGCTAGTCCTCTTTATCGTCATCTGATATCTCCACCGACGGTGTACAGTCAGGATATTCATTGTGACTGAATTGCCTAGAATCTTAGATGTAGTAGATATCTCCAAACAAATATATGTGATTGTAGGTATTGAATCCCTGCCTTTCGGCTGACAACACAGCACGCTAGCCACTATAGAATCGTGCACTTCTTCATACCAGATACGCATGCATATTAGCACTAAAAAGGCACCTACAGTGTCTAGACTATAGAGGCTTCTTCTCCGAGCGCCGATGTATAAGTTTCTACATATGCATAACGTCTGTGTATATCGGCCACACGATGAATTGGCGAGTATTATGGCACAACAGTAGAACCCTGTAGGGTCTGTCGGGAAATTTTATGTTCTTCAGCTGCATATCTTACAGAGTCAATGACTAGGATTCCTTGGCAACGATTCTGGAAATGTTTGGGTTTCTCGAGTCCTTCTGGTTATCATTCGAGAGCGACGGAGACAGACAATTGGGGCGACAAAGATGCGTTAAGTCATAGACCGTCAACCACAGACAAACACACACGCACACGAACACACACACATGCAAACGTACGCACACAACTAAACGCGCGCATCAACAAGAAGAGAGGGACTGTAAGACTGAGTAGGTTTATAGGGTGCACAAATATAGTCTACACACAGCTAGGGAGGAACGCAAGAGGACGAATGACACAGGACGAGATGAGACAAGCGGAGGTACGAAGAAGTCAAGTAGTAGCATTTATAGTAGTTTAAATTTAACGATAACAAGGATCGCTAGCGACGCCCCTCCATTACCCAGACTTGGGACTGGCATTCCAGAGTACTATAGCAGCGACGGAGTTATAGACGTGTCTAGAATCATCGTGGAGATGGTATAATTATTATAAAAGAACGAATGCTAGTAAGGAATATGGGTTTCTTTCTAGTTGCTGATAGTATTGCAATCAGAATCACAGTACTGACACTTGCCTGCCAGCGTCAGAGGATAAGTAGGCTTATTTGGCTAAGCCCCTACTATACATTTAACCTATCAGAAAGGTCTATATGCTCCATGGAGGGGTTTAAGTATATGGTAACCCTTCTGCACGAAGAGCAGAAGATCATATGGACCCGGGATCAAGCAATCAAGCAAGGGATCAAGCAATCAAGCAAGCAATCAATCAATCACATTATTACCCTCTTTTCTTTAACTTGGCCTGCGTAAAGCTTGTCATGGACGGACCGTCGGTTCATCGGATCGTTGGAGTTCTTTCAACTCTTTTTTCGGTATGTTCCCGTCGATCTACAGAGCTGAAATTTTGCACACATTTCAGGCTTGCATGACAATGAAATGTAGCAATTTTTACGGACATAAAACCAATCACAAAAGTGCAAAACATTTAATATCGTTTAACCACTCGAACGTGTCCTCCTTGACGAGCTTCACCCCAGCAAGTTTACACCATCAATGATGAATAATCAAAAATGTCTTAAGGAAGTGGAACGATTGCGCCATCTACCAGATAAAAGAGGGTCCCGAAAAACCCATGTTTTTACTTTAACTTATTTTATTGATCCAATAGAACGTACAGACAAAGCGACAACATGAAAATTATGCGATAGTTATTTAAACAATTAGTACTCTGTTTAAGAAGCTGCTGAAACTTCGGATAATTAGTCATTACTGTTCAATTGATTCATTAATATTCTGATTCGGATATTATTGATGTTTGCCGTAATTGTCTTCAATGTGTTGGTTTCTGTTACTTTTAATGAATATCTTCAACTATAATTGTCACCAACACTTCATTTGTATAATTTGTGGTACATCGGTGACCTTAGCCAACGCTACAATGGTTGCCTTTTGAACTCCACATTTTGTGTCCAATAAAACGATTGCATGGCACTATCGATCTGGCAATACCAAGTCGTGATCGAAAAGAATGTTGTTCAAATGCATACAATTCAAAATACATATAATTGTATACATACATTGTATGTATATTGTATGTATTCCTCAGTATGATCACAAGTCAGTTTGAATGCCCACATACATAATAACATACATACATACATTCAGTGAGTCATTTCCACACATGCATACATACAAGTTGCTTGAGACTGATTTGTATCGCCATGCACGCTCGTTGAATGTCATTGTCTCAGTAGACTTCTTGAGGGTAGCTATATGAATGCTAAAATGAATTAATTAATGAGCATAGCGCATTACCACACACATACATACACACTTGCGTTTATACAAACATGCAGAAATAGTGTAATGATTGGATTCTGTAGACACATAAAGGTATTTGATGGGTTGAGACGAGTTCTGTGAATACGTATTAAAGAGATTGTGCTAAATGATGTTCCGTTGCTATCGTGACTTCGACTGCTAAGGAACGAGTCTGATCTCGGTCGAAGTAGAAATCGAAGACACGATGGATGAGGATCAATTTGAGCGACCTCTTCGTTCAACTGTGACGGGGGCCTTTGAAGTCTGCATCGGAATGTTCCCACAATTCAATCCCATCCTACGATCCGCCTCTGTATCTGCCTATCTGCGTGTTACACTGTCTCTCTGTCGGCGTTTCTGTCTGTGTCTGTGCCTTTCTTGTAGGCATACGTTCGTCTGTTTGTCCGTATATGCATACGCCAGTATGGATGCACAACTCTCAGTCTCTTGTCTCAGTCTGTGTCGGTCTGCCTGTCTGTGCACTTGTCGGCGTCTGTGAGTGTCTGTGTTCCAGGTGTCATGACGCATGTGTCACTGGGTGTCATTCGTTGGTCTGTGTGACTGTCGACATATTACTCATAATCACTGACTTGAGATGAGAGTCGACACGAAATCAGTGAAGCGTGTCAGCCGGCGCTTCATCATGCTTTGCACTGGAAACCAAATGACCTCCTCTGCCTTTGAACATCGACCTAGAAGGACTTCGACAACAGACGATCAATTGACGCCACACGCACACACGTAGCATAAATATGTTATGCCTGTCAGCGAGGTATGTACGTCATATATATATATATATTTGCATGTATATACATGGTGCATACCATTTTCTGACAATATATGTAGGTCATATGCACTTAACTATGTTTCTTCATTTCCTTATTGGATACTTTTTTTATATATATGTATACAGTCAATTGATTAATAGTATATGCACTATCTATGCACTATATGTCAGTATAAGTGCATAGATATATATAGTATATTTATATATAATATATATTATATATATATTATTTAGAGTCAAAGGCTATCTACATTGAGTGTGTGAGACAAAGAAATCATATCGATATGTATTTTTTTATAAATATATATCGATAAAACTTGCAATAATTTACCTAGCGACCTGCGCCTAGGGCCACACATAGGCCCTATGTCTTTTTAAACATAGACTTCGTTTTTACCTCTTGGCATAACCTAATTAACTGACTGCGCATTGCTGAAATACCACCTGAGTTTGCTAATATTTCGCATATTTTCTTGCTTTTGATCGGTGCGTTTTTGTTTTACGTTCATTGTACATGATTGACAATTTGCTAATTAGCTGGCTAAGCAATTAGCCACTTCGTTCTCCTGTATCACTAAGTATGTTCTCATAAACAGCTGCTGTAAACTTAAAATATGAAAGGGTTACCCTGACAGCGGGACATACGATTCCTTGGGGGTATTATCGTTTCCCTATTATTCCCTATCATTCTACATTTGCTAATTGAACTCTGTAATTGCCTATTGTTTGTATGGCTGGATTAATAAAAAAAACGATGGTTATGGCTATGATTATATTAATATATATAATTGAATGTATAAAAATAATGGGCATCTCTTGTATTCATTTTAAACGCATTTCAAATGAATAGAATCAGGTCAAAATCGGCGCTGCACTCTGACCCACTTGCATGCAAACGCACGCTAGCCCTATTTCTGCGGATCCAACAAGAGTTGCACATTAATAGCAAAACACAGACAGACACAGACAGAGAGCTACAGGCAGCGAGAGATACATGCAGAGAGGGATACAGGTAGAAAGAGACAAACAGGTAGTGAATAGTCAATGGACATTGGGCAAGCGAAAGTGTCTATGTGTTAATCAATTTAACTGAATTTCGATGTGTTAATCTGACACGAGTCTTCAGGCTTGTCTTGATAAGCCCCATGTCCTAAATATATAAGTTCACCACTTCTTATTTCCTCTGACATCATCATTCTAACGCCTTCAGAAATTACTGGCCTCTTTCAAAGCTATTTCTTATTATTCATACGATTAACGCGTGGCCTTAACATTCTCTATGCAGGTCGAAAGAAATGCTGTGCGTCTACTAACGTACGTTTCCTCCCAGTTTCTTAACCACAACCGAAATTTTTAATCGCAATATATTTGACGAGCAACCGTCAGAAATGACTTTGTATAGCCCTAAAATCGATTGCGCTGGATTGAATAGGCGAACAATGCGCAGTCCACCTCTGGAGCCTTGTGTATTGTATTCGATTAGATGCATAGGGACTAATTATAGTACCAAACGATTCTGGTACAATATTATTAATCGACTTGATCACCTATGTTGTTTGCTTGTCCTATATAATTCATGAAATTAGTGACGTTACAAAGGTTCTATGGCCATAGTCCAAAGGTTCGATAGTCCGAAGGTTCGATAGTCCGAAGGTTCGATAGTCCGAAGGTTCGATAGTCCGAAGAGTTCATGGCGTCCGGTCGATAGGTGGTAAGACTGTGGATTTAATCGTAGCTGGATTGATGAAAATAAATATGTTTCGCTCGAACTGGATTGCACCATTCTTTTCATTCATCCAGTACCCATTTAGGTATGATTCTTTTCATGTCAATCCAGCTCCCATTTTACGCATTCTGTTTATCAATTAATCCGACATCTAGTTAAATTAATGTTCGGACTATCGAACCTTCGGATTATCGAGCGGACATTCGTTACAAATGCCGTAGATGTCAATCATGTTGCAATTTTCAATCATCTTACAAGTACGAGATTGGAGTGATCAGTGAGCAGTCACTAAGTCACAAAATGCAATCACTGCGCTGTCACAAGTAAACAAATAAAAGTAATGTAAATTATGTACATAAATAATGGTCTGAACCCAGATTCGTCTTGAAATCTCTGAAGTCTAACTCGTGGAGCGACGACCAACGGTGGGCTACAACCCATTTAGCTACTTAAGCGATGTACCGCTCGAGCAGACCTTTGTTTGGCGAGCGACCAAGGACAAAGATCGCCCCCTCGCTCGCTTGCCTCAAATGGGAAGCTCTGGTTACAGTCGAAATAGGTTAAACTGCGTTCACATCAGCCTATCTGTCTCAGAAACACATAAACATACCCATCACTGTTGCCTTTTTGGCCCTGATGAAACGATGCGTCTAAAAATACCCCAGACGCATTAAGGTACACGGACAACTAGCCGACAGTGGCCATTTGAGAAAACATGGATGAGAGGGGTGGTGAAAAACGTTTGAAACACGAGTTTCATCAGCAGCAGCTGTGACAACAGCAGCCATTCTATAGCAACCATATATACTTCTGTATATTCAAAGGAATATTCCCCGTCTTTCATCGTGTTCCGTTTCATTAGATTGTTACGAATCCTTGTCAGTGATAGGCATATATATATATATATATATATATATATATATATATATTATAATGATATATATATAATTTATGGTGTATGAGTATATATATACAAAATATATGTATATATGACGTTTGGACTATATCAGTCCTTATGCACGGGTGTCTGAATGTGCTCATGTATTTGTAATAGGTATACAAGCTGTAAAACTAATGTCTAACTATGCCTAAAACAGACAACTCAATATGGTGTTCTTAGTAGCCTACTGCGAAATGTTACTTTCTACAGTTGCTTGGACCAATAAATTGATGGGATAGGCCAATATGATCGCAAATAGCATTTTTATACTGAATGTCTCTTAAATTTATGGTTATCAGACAGTTGATGAAATTCAATTGCCACTTAAAACCTAATTAAATTTCGGACTGTCGCTTGTCACAAACGTATTCCGGTGTTGTTGTTCACGGTGCTTTATTCTCCATTGTTTTGTTTTTGGGAAGAACAATACTCTGCAGGTTTGTCTGTATGCCACTTTATGTAATATAATTTATATTTGTATTTATTTATTTATTCAATTTATCTATACACCCACATTTTAAATTATTAACTTCAGTTTTTAAAATTACATTAATGATGTTATCCTATGATAATGTGCTGCACATAAAATTATGTGATCCTCTGTGACCTAGATTAGTATGCAAAATCATATTAGTGAGTATAGATGGCGTCGTTGTTGTTGCCGTCTTTTGTTGGAATGGGCCAGTAATTTCTGTAATGTCATTGTCGTTGCTATTGCGCATGCGGAGTAGACCAGGGATGGAAATAATTCTCATTCGTTTCCTGCTGTTATCCCGTCGTCCGATCTCATCCGAACAATTCCACCGAACAAACGACGCTTTGCTTCCACAGTGTAATTCTTACGCATTCGTCTCTACAAATAGAAGCAAATTGTATAGCGCATTTTCTTGTAATTCGAAATTTATCTGCCTGCAATACGATCCATTTTGGAAAGACTACGACAAAGTGATTTCAACTTTTGTCCATGTAAAACTACGACTTGAACATTGAACAAACTTGGCATTCAAACAGAATGGCTCTTGTACGTGCAGGCATACCCGTATCACCCATTAAAGCGCCCTTGTAGCGGTATGGCTGCGTTACGGCAATCTAGAAATCGTCCGTGTAATAATAATAATAATAATAATAATAATAATAATAATAATAATACCCATGTAAGCTGCACCTCAGTTTCACAGTTCACTTTGACTACAATTACAGAATTTTATTCTTCGAGTACAACCGTGTCATGTCTTGTATGCATGAGTCTGATTTCACTCAACATATAATCTTCTTGCGTTAAATCTGAACCATTCTTCTGAAATGTCCGTGTTTTATAGATAGGCCACCAGGCCTAGGCTATATGACACGATGCCTCGCTTCATTTCTTTACTTTGTAAGCCTACTTTGAATTTCAGGTGAGTTATTCAGGTCTACCATAAAAATCACCATTTCCATGATGTACTGCATAGCTTGGTCTTCTATACAGTACTGTACTACGGTGCATTAATCATATATTCTTTTATTATTCAATATTTTATTTATTTATTATGCGCCATTATAAAATGACTTAGCATCGGTTGATGACGCTATACATTGTAGGCCTATGCGAAGAATTGTCTCACAATTCTTACAGAGTAGGCCTAATCGTCTTGGACCAATCGATCGCAGACTTGTGTATGCAAAATCCTACATCGAATTGCATTATATTGTAATTGAATTTCAGGCAGTATTGCATCTGTATTATATTCGTATTTTGTTACACTGTAGTGTATTGTAGTGTAGTGCATTGGGCACTCGGGCAGAGACTGCTTACTGCAGAGCTTTACAGAGATCTAAGGGATGACAATAGCATCTGACTATACATGTATACCTTACTCTGGTTGTGACGCGAATAAAACTTGTACGGAGCAGACCCTTTCCCTAGCGCTGGTTCCCTTGTATCTGAAATTCTGAATGCACTTCCTTGATCATATCTGTCGGCTGTGCTGCATCTAATTCCTGTCTTTCCAATCCATGCCTGCTGTCTGTTTCAGCGTGCTTATCATTCTTCGGGTGCCTCTCTTATCTCCCTCATCGGTCTCTGGCTGTCTCGATATAACCGGATTTACGGATAGGCGACGCACAGCCGTCGTCGATTGATGCCGAGTACATTGTTATAATGTGCATTGATATGATGTGCATTCGTAATCAAGTATTTATGTAGCGCCACTTTAGGTCAGTGATTTGATGTGCATTTGTTATGATGGGCATTCGTGATAAAGTATTTATAATGTGTGATAATTATGCTTTCGATTATAAGCTTAATAGCTTATGAATTAGACCATTTCCACTGGTTAAGTTATTGGTCAGACAAGCTAGTTAAAACCTTATTCGAAATTCTAGAAATGGTCATGATTTTGTTGATCGAGTAGGGTAAAACCGGGTTAATAAATTTGGACTAAGAGGTGGGCGCATCCTCACACTAGGTAAGGGGATTTTGAATACGTAAAACCTGTTGGGTTCTAGGTCTGAGGTAATGAAAAGGCGTCAATGTTATCGTTTA
The DNA here is from genome assembly GCA_959347315.1 of Bimastos eiseni. Taxonomy (NCBI): domain Eukaryota; kingdom Metazoa; phylum Annelida; class Clitellata; order Crassiclitellata; family Lumbricidae; genus Bimastos; species Bimastos eiseni. The sequence goes on along the minus strand of OY365810.1, from coordinate 24,969,781 downwards.
TATACAATACAATACAACTATCATTTATTTAGAGCGCTTTAATAAAACAGAGTCTTACTTAAAGGACGCGTTATAGAAACAGTTCATCAATCATATTTGAAAATTTATATAGCGCCTCTCACCGCTGTTCAATGGCGCATTTCAGTGTCATTTCAAGCAGAGTACTTTGTTAGATATACATATAGCACATCGGCAAAATCTGAGTTGGTATAATCGAGACGAGAGCAGACTTGAGAGTAGGCCATGGGATGGCTGTATACTCGCTTTCTAATGTATAGATAGCCCTATGGATAGAGATTGCAATTATGGTCCGGAATTGCAATATCAACATCGTAGAGTTCATTTTTGTTAACGAGTATTAATTTTGTCACTGAATACTATTACTGTTTCAATTACGTTTGAGCGTAGGCCTACTTGAGCTACACAATTAAACGTTCGATTAGATCATCCTCAACGAACCCATATACATTATATATAATCTTCTCTGCTGAAGTACACGACAATAGTGTCTGCCAAAGCTAGCCATCATCAAGCCGACCTTCATTTCGAACTATACTACGTCAGCTCATCTGATTCTCCTTATTGCGACTAAGCTGAGTTAAGCTTCCTAGGTCTAAAACCACCTGCTTCATTACGATTGGTCGTATTTTTGGAGGCGTCATGTCGATTCCTTTTTGTGGGGCATCATTATTAGTTAGAAGAAAGTGCATTTAATTTTATAGGTTAATCTAGTTTTTTAAAATTCTGCTTTCACTCAATATAAATATGTTAAATTCTAGATTTAAAATGTCCACTTTAAATGACTTGAACGGGTCTGGCCTGGATCGCAGCATACGCCAACGCTTTGGAGGCATATGACATGATATCATGATACAATATCCTGTTGTTAGCGTTCTGGGATCCGTTTTCAACTATTTCTTAAAAACAAAATTGCTAAAAGTTTTAATGTATTTTGAATTTTTTACCATCTTGGCTAGTTTGAATAAAAATGTAGAAAATCAGAGCCATTCATTGTTACCAGTTGTGATGACAAGCAATTTTTTAAAATTGATACTGTCCAAAATCCACGGTCAAGCGCCCCGTTCCCTCCGGACGCCCATCAGTTTGTCTTTCATCACTCCTACTTATCATGTCTCTCTATCTGGTTCTTATAAAAGGCATAACACACACACACACACACACACACACACACACACACACACACACACACACACACACACACATATATATATATATATATATATATATATATATATATAAACATGTATTCCATTGCATTCCCATGACCTTCAATCGACTGACGATGACGACGTCATTCTTGTCCAAGCACCGTTCTAATCTCTCGAGATTTAAAGCGCTTCAGTCGCCCTACTTCCGGAAATTAAGTTGTTGCCAGCCAGACACTATTTGTAATAATATACAGATGACCAGTTCAGTATACATACACGTAATAGGCCTACGGTGTATTTGTGGGTGTTGAACTCGCATACAGCCCGTTGCCTAAATCTATTATTTCGCTAGGCCTATACGTCTAAGCTAGGCTACGTATAATAGGTCGGTCTGAAGATCGTTGTTAAGAAGTTTTCGTTCAGTTCGATATTGATCGAGAACATTATTAGGCTACTTATAGGCCTAATTGTCTTCCGATCATAGTCGTAATTGTAACATCAAAACTTCTATGGCGACACTCGGAAGTCAAGCACATGATGTCATTCTGGTAAATACCGGGTATTAGGTCAATGATAGTCTGTTATCGCTTTGTCTTTGTTTAAATAGGCATAGCTATTTATATGATCTAAATCTGGAATATTCAGAAATTTTAAAAATCACCTTATCTGATTTAGCATTGACGATCAGTAGGTAATTCCGAAGATGTGCGGGAAACGTCATGCGAAAACCACCTTTTGTTTCTCGTTTTCGGCCGACAAATAACGTCGCTGAGGAATGACAGGTAATGGCAGAGTCGACACGCTGAGAAACGGCTGGAATAGACTGCTAAAAATGGTACAGTCGTGCAAGACGAGCAGGGAATGGATGGCGAAAGGGAGGAGGATGGATTGCCGATGGAGAGAGGAATGCTGTAGGGATAGGTTGAAATGGGTGGAGTTCTTTTTCCAATTCCAAATCCGGGACTCCATCCGTGACTGAACTGAATCTGTTGGGTCTCTAGCAAAATCGTCTGCGCAAAAAGAAGCAAGATGAGAAGCCACGATGACGACATTTCTTTCCTCTTGCAAGACTCTGGAGTCTAAAGCAGTCAAATATTACGTTGATTAGTTACCACTTAACCAAAGTAGCATTATCTGTAAATCTATTCATCTGAATCACAAGTTATTGCAGTCAGTTTCCAAATGATCATTCAACTTTGTAGCCAATAATAATAATAGGCCTACGAATATATTTAAGGGCATAGAACCCAATAATATATCAAACTGTTGTCTAGTAGGTTAAGTGCATTTACAGATAAGCAAAGCAAATCGTATAAACAGATGACGCCGGTCACCGATTATATGGTTTTTATGGACCGAAAAGGAAGGTCGCGAAACTGCCTTATTCCATCCCGGGTCTAATGGTTGGAATTGTATGGTAGAGGCAATAATTGTGCTACGACGTCTTGCTTTATAGGCCTAGGTACTTACCTAGATACTTACTGAAATCTTCTAGACGATTTTAAACAAGCAAATTCGATATCAAATACCAAAGGAAATTATAAATTTTGCGCATATCCTTACTCACCCTGAGAAGTTGAAGCTGTTCCGATCGCTTCGGTCATGGTGGTTTTACATCAATGACCAACGACACGGCATAGCTATTTTTTGTCAATAACTTCAAATTGCGTAAAAGGAAACTTTACAATTTCAGGTTCTCTCAGACATTTTTCCACTTTAAGATAATTGATTTGATTTCAGTATCATGTGACTTGCGCGTTAACCAGAATTACCGTTTCTCGTAGATTCCGGTTTCAGTTTCTAGCGCAAGATTTTAAGACAGTTAACGCGAAACTTATCGAGACTGCTTGTTCGAGACAGAACAAAACTTTCACTTCAAGACAGTTTCTAAAAATCGAGACACTACCTCGACCTTGAGACCGAGACAGCAGGCAATCTTGCTCACCACCCAGTGAGGATCGGTGTAGGCCTATTACGATTACTATATATTCAGAAAATTTAAACTGATTAATACGATAAAATTTTAATTCGAAGATAATAGTATCAGATAGTCATAGGCTTTGCATTGCTAAGTAAAGAATTAGCATCACTATGGATTTGGTTGGCAATACGATTCATCACAACAGCATTTTGACATTACCCTTCTTCAAAAGTTCAGAAGCGCACACACGCCATAACGACAGACATCAGTGGCGCAGATACAATTTCAGGGCATGTGTGGGCGTATAGATATATAGGACTTGTTCACGGTCCCAACCTAATAACTTCTATAGGCCGAACGCTCGTACCAATCGGCCACCAAGTTCAGTCTCAATGATTATTTACAAAATTATTTGCAATATTGAGAATAGCAAAGCTCACCAGGAGAATTTAGTCCTGTCGGTCACAGATCCAACTACAGTGGAAAACGATGCGTGGGAAATGCTAAATCTTCTCTTGTCAACCAGAGATAGGCTAATTGTTTCGTAAGCCAGATGAATAATGTCTTATCAAGTTCACTGTAGTTTTGCACGACGTCTTTTCTGCTTCTGGTTCCTAACTGACTCAGAATCACCTTGTGGAAATAAGTCAATGACTTCATCATCCTGGTGACTTTTGACTGCCAAGAAATCTCTGACCAATGGCGTAGAAGTTGATTGCCGGAAGCCACGATGATAGAGAGAGAGAGAGAGAGAGATGTATTATTTAAGGACATATAAATGCACACGTGCTCTTTACACAGGCGTAGAAAATATTCACACGCACACATTCATCTATGGAGCCTAAATACGTAGATGTGAATGTAGGATCATATATTATAGGCCTCACGTGCATTCGCTCGTGCTCGTAAGAGAAGTCTGTAGATAAAGCAGAGAAGAAG